>JAODLI010001465.1:0-11220 GCA_027575585.1 Percopsis omiscomaycus
GTGTGTGTGTGTGTATAGTTGTGTATTGACGTGTGTGTGTGTATAGTTGTGTATTGACGTGTGTGTGTGTATAGTTGCGTATTGACGTGTGTGTGTGTGTGTATAGTTGTGTATTGACGTGTGTGTGTGTATAGTTGCGTATTGACGTGTGTGTGTGTATAGTTGCGTATTGACGTGTGTGAGAAGACCCACCGGAGGCCCAGGGAGCCCAGGGAACCCGGGGACCCCCTCTCGGCCTCCCTGGCCCGGAGCCCCGGGCGGCCCCCGGGGGCCAAGGTCCCCCTGGCTTCCCTTGACGGCCTGCAGGGGGCCGGAGGAAAACCTTGGCTCCCCTTTCTCCCCTTTGGCCCCCCGAGTCCCTGTCTGCCCGGCAGCCCCCTGAGAACACACACACACACACACACACACACACACACATTAAAAACACATATACTGTATAAATACACACACATATACACAAATACACATACACACAACAATATATACACACACACACATACTCACATTAAATACACACAATGTATATACTGTATAAATACATATACACAAATACACACTCACACACACACACATATACATATAAATATATACACACACACACTAAAATACACGCGCACACACACATTTAAAATACACATATACATATATATATATACACACATACTCACATTAAATACACACAATGTATATACTGTATAAATACACACACATATAGACAAATACACACACACACACATATACATATAAATATACACACACACACGGCCTGTTGGCATGACAACAAGCTGCTCACGCACTACCGCTAACACCACCAAGCTAGCTACACTGGACTCACGGGGGGGCCCTGTGCTCCTCCGCGCCCCGTGTCTCCCTGCTCGCCCTTGTTTCCGAGGAGACCAGGAGCCCCGTAAGGCCCCGGGGGCCCACTCCGGCCCGGCTGGCCCCTGGTGCCTTCTCCCCCCAGGCAGTTGCAGTCCCCGGCCTCCCCTGCCACGAGAGAGGGGGGTGGTCCAAGGTGGTTTCATTAGCATGATTCGTTGTTTTTACTAGCCGTTAGCGAGATTCATTATCATCATTATCCGTTAGCTATTACTAGCTGTTAGCCATTAGCATGGTTCATTATTATTACTAGCTGTTAGCCATTAGCATGGTTCATTGCTTTTACTAGCTGTTAGCCATTAGCATGGTTCATTATTATTACTAGCTGTTAGCCATTAGCATGGTTCATTATTTTTACTAGCTGTTACCCATTAGCATGGTTAATTGTTTTTACTAGCTGTTAACCATTAGCATGATTCATTATTATTACTAGCTGTTAGCCATTAGCATGGTTCATTGTTTTTACTAGCTGTTAACCATTAGCATGGTCCATTGTTATCACTAGCCGTTAACCATTAGCATGGTTCATTATTATTACTAGCCATTATCCAATAGCATGATTCATAATTATTACTAGCTGTTAGACATTAGCATGGTTCATTAATATTACTAGTCTTTATCCATTAGCATGATTCATTGTTTTTACTAGCCGTTAACCATTAGCATGGTTCATTATTATTACTAGCCATTATCCATTAGCATGATTCGCACTGATCAGCCATCTTGTTCAAAGCTACACTAGGTGTACACTACCTTTCATATGCAAAGCTATTTTTAAACCCACACGCTGGCATACATTTGTTGAGTGAACCACCCTAACCACTAGACTATACTGTGCCCGTTATTATACCTCTAAATCCTTTGTATCCGACGTCCCCTTTAGGTCCTCTCGGACCGGGAAGTCCCGGGAAAGCAAATGTGAATGGCTCCTGACCTGTCAAAACACACACACACACACAGATAATGAGACATTACTGCCATTTTTAGCCATTTTTAAGATAAAGAGTCTATTAATGTAAGCATTTGTTTACCGGTGGGTTGCATTTTTTTACTTGACGTACTCGTAGGTGAATTTAGTTTATCTTATGTGCTTTGGGTTTATATGGTGTAAATGAATTAATGTAAATAAGGAACAGAAGCGGAGGTGGTTAGTTTACGCTGTTAACAAGCACTCGTGGTTCATTTTATTTGGCTGCTGCCACTCATAAACGGTTCAACAGCAACAGAAAACTTGCACCATCTTGTGGCCAAAGTTGAGAAAGCAGCTTGGAATGGTGGGTTCCATCCATCCAAGGTCATTTTAACGCTATGGAAAGCAACATTCTTCCCAGCCACACTTACCAGCATGGCAGTTGGCTGTTAGAGATTTGCAGCTGCGGATGTGTTTGTTTTGCTTTGCATTGATGTAGTTAGGCTAAATTATCGCCACAGCGATCACAGCTTTAGGTTTCTCACGGATACCTGCGTACGATTGGCCTTTCAGCCTTGTGAATGCCCGCCTACTGAAGACGATGCAGGGGTCAAATGTCAAACCTTAACCGGGAAGAGGACAGTAAAATAGGTCAGCCACGAAGCCCTCTCCGAATCCTCTACACTACATGATAATAGGGTGCCGTATGAGTATGACATTTATCAGTGAGTTTATGATGGGAACGGCGTCTACATTAAAGAATCGTGATTTTCCAATCAGTTGGATTCTCTGCGCACCACTAGTAAAATAATGTATTCGTGTCTTGTGAAAACTCACTTTAACTTGTAAAAACTCATTTTAATCCCATTAACGAGTTATTAATACTTTGTTTTATCCAATATAAAGTGCTTATTTAGGTTCCTAGGGCACGCCGAGGAGTTCAGACTGGGCCAAAGTCCCGTCCCACTGTATCTACATTCAGTATCGGCTAACTGGATGAACAGATGGGTATTTTAGAACGGACTGAAACCACCACGCCAGCGTTGGTTACCTGTAGGAAAACACAAAGGAATTACGGGATCGGAGACTTGTTCGTATTAACCTGACTAAGATTCCAGTCAGAATAAAAACACTGTTCTTTCAATGAAAGTGTGAAGTGGAACAACATCAAATGTGCCGGCCTTAAATGCCCATTTGAAGAAAAAATAAATAAAATCATATAGAAAATTGACATCATCCACATCATTCCCCTGTGCTTCGGACAACGCAGTGCCTAGACACAGGGCACAAGGCAAGAGCCAGGAAACCCATCGCAGAGAGCCTTGAACCCGAGACCTCTTCGTCACGAGGCTGCGCTAACCGCTAACACCTTCCTGTGCGATCATTTAACACGATCAATATTCAACGCTACTTCCAGCGGTATTGTGTCGTGATTAAATGAATACAAAAAATGCCATATCTCGACACAACACCAAGTCTAAATCAATGATATCCTCCACAACATGTCAACAATTACAATTAGCAGACGCTTTTATTCAAAGGGACTTACAATGAGTGCGATTACAACCCATGACCCATGCTGCCCCCTGTGGGTAATACTTTGAAGTGGCCGTGTATCGCGATGCTTTGGGTGGAAGGTACGGGGGGGGGTACGTACCTGGTACGGGCTCTGGTGCCGGTGGCCCCGGGGGGCCCGGAGGTCCGGGTGGACCCGCGGTGCCCTGCGGTCCCTGGGAGCCCTCTGGGCCATAGGCGTCTCGCCCCGGGTCACCTCTCTCTCCCCTGGGGCCCGGGAGCCCGGGGAAACCCGGGAGGCTGGGGCGGTCTGTGTCACATGACAGGAGGCGTGTCATCGCATCGTCGGGGGGCTAGCTTAGCTTAACATGTCGTTCGATCACAGCTAACATAGTAGCTAACATAGCTAGTTAGTTTCTGGGCGTATGAGTGTGTGTGTGTGCGTGTGTGTGTGCGTGCGTGTCGTACCAGAGCCGTACGCGGCCCCCGGCAGACCCTGTGGCCCCGGAAAGCCTGGGGGCCCCTGGTCGCCGGGGTAACCGGGCACGCCAGCAGCGCCCGGGTTCCCCTGCTGGCCGGGGATGCCCTCGACCTCGACTACCTCAAAGGGGCCCGGGGGCCCTTGGTCCCCCTGGTCCCCCTGGAACACACAGCCACACAACAAGATGAGTCATCATTTTTTATTTATTTTAGTTTGAATTATTCCTTTCGTAAAGATTCACATTTTAATTTTCTTGTGTGATGATTTTGAGTGGTTTGAGTGTCATTTATTTATCTCTTGAATAAACTTTACTCGGCTGGAATCGACAAATTTCCTGTAAAATATAACGGATTGTTTTGAAAGTGCCAGGAAGGCAGGGAAATGTACTATCGCGTGCTCTACCAGAAAACCCAGAATATATAGCATTCGGACAGTTTTTTTTATTAAGTATTAAGTACAGAAGCTTTTATTCAAGAACATCACCATCTGCTGGTCTGATAGAGTATCGCAGGTGAAGTAAAGCTCGTTTTATAGAGTAGCATTGAGTGGGTCTGTGGATGTAGATCCATAGAAAACAAACTGATCTGGGAACTCTATATTCTATGTTCTATATACAGAATGACACATGAACACGAATACAAATTATAAAAATTACAATTTGCCAAACACCGGCTGACATATATTTGTGGACCGTAAGACCGTAAGTGTTTTTTACAATAAAAAAAAATTGGATTTAAATTTGTTATTGATATTTATTTTTGATTGAAAGTTTTTCCCTTTATGCTTACCTTACGCCCTCTGTATCCTGGTTGCCCTTCGTAACCTGTGTCTCCAGCAAGGCCCTGTATGAGAAGAATTGTTTTTAATTTTTGATACAAATTCTAGAATTATTATTTGTAATAATAACAAAACATGCATTTAGATCAACATCCATTTGTCTCAAGGCATCATATTATGATGTAAAATGCGACTGTGCCTTTACTGTACACCAGTAAGCCTGTTTATCAGACAACAAACGCGTTTCTCTTCAAATATATATATTTTTCATCAAATATTTGTATATATTTGTGGTGTATTAAAGTCATGCAGGCTCTACCTGTCTTCCTGGGGTACCGGGGGACCCGTTAAAACCAGGAGGCCCCTGTGTGGCGTAGACAGAAGAAGATATTAAACTTCGTTATAACACACTGAATATACCATCTACATTTCACAGAACTGGGACTGAAGTACATTCAGTGCCACAGAAGAAGAGAAAATAATTAGTTTGTCTAGCAGACATCAAGGACGCCTCCAGGATAGGCCAGGCATCGAACCCAGGACCTTCTGGCTGGGGGTTAACCACGCTACCCACCTATCGTATAATCCTGTATAATCCAAACAGACTTACCCGCAGGCCAGGTAACCCAGGGATACCCTTCTCGCCAAGATCTCCGGGATAGCCAAAGGGCCCCTGGTGCGACAGAACAAGCGACAGAACCCCTTGTCAGCTTTTGGGTTTATGGCTCCAGGTAATCTGTTGCACCTACACACTTTATCAATCGCTCGCTCTCGCCTGCCACCTGCAGGAGCTCGGTGGTAATACACGCCAATATCTTTGTACGTATGGCGTGAGTGTCTTCCAGCTATGTTCTCCGCGTAGTGGTGGGATTACTCTTTGTTTACATTTGGTACACAGATGTGCATGCGTTATTTCGCTGGGAATGTTTCGAACATGAACATTGACGCTTAGAAGAAGAAGGAAATGTTCCTGCCAAGGGCATTTGGTTCCTGCCAAGGGCATTTGGTTCCTGCCAAGGTCAACTGTGTTAAATTGGTCTTACTGGAGCTAAGCCATCAGGGGTAAGATGTTCTAAAACTGTAGTTCTAAAAACACTGGCACAATAGCAATACAGATGGATTCATCCATGCTGTTGTGTAAATAAATAATTAAATATATAAGTAAAATCATAATCGTCTCACTGGTGGGCCAGGTCTGCCCGGGTAACCAGGAAGTCCCGTGTAGCCCATCTCACCCTAGTGGAGAGAGAGAGAGAGAGAGAGAGGGAGACAGAGAGAGAGAGAGAGAGAAGGGGGGGTAGGAAGAAGGTGTGAGAGTGAGAAAGACAGATAGAGAGAGAGAGAGAGATTGAATCAAACGTAAACAAGGTATTCCATTGCACATTCCATAATGTTCATTTCAGCGAAGTAAAAATGACCCAGCTAGCTAGGCGGCTTAGCACATTGCTAACAGCTCGCTAACAGTTTTATTATATTTATTTTCACGGGACTTACCGACACTAACGTATGGCGTAAGATTAATAACAAATAAAAACGCTCTAGCCAATCTCAGCTGATGTGTTTGGGGGCACCTCAAAGATCAGCTGATATGTCTGAAATAGGAATAATTGAGGGGAGGGGAGCGAGGGTACCAGTGCTTTGCCCAAGGACACTTTGATAGCGGGGATGGGAACCTGCAGCCTCAGCTTCCCCCACTGGGAGCGCGCGGTGTGGCCACAACAAACCTGCGATCCTTTGTCTCCCTTGGTGAAACTGACAAACTCCACGATGCCGTTCGCCATTGGCTGGCCGGGGTCGCCAGGCAACCCCACGTCGCCCTGGGGGTGCGGTAACCAGGGAAGAGAGAGTTGTTTACACGGAACTCCACGGCGACGGCGGGGCAAGGCGGAGGCGGAGGAAGTTGGGGAACGTCGAGAGGCTTTGGGGTGAATGGGGGGGACTGTTGTTGTTTGGAGGACCCAATGTGTGTGTCTGTGTGTGGGTGGGGAACCCTGGATGCTGACTGGACATTGACCACGGTGGATGAATAGGGAACAGATGATCTCACTGTAAAACATGACCGGCACAACTGGCTGAGTCAGCCTGTAGTGCATTCGCTGACCAGAGGGGGCAGGGCCGAGCAGAGGCGGCTCTGCTGCGCGTAGGTCCTCCCATGGTGAACCGCACTCTGAGCTCACCCGTCATGCGTCACATGATGTCATGCGTCACATGATGTCATACGTCACATGATGGCATACACCAAAACAGGTCTTATGACACTTCAAACGAGGTCCCAGCTAATTTTGTTATGAAATGAAATGTCTCGGATAGTCACAAGGAAAGAATATTCCTTATACATCAGCTGGACATGAGAAGGTAACCCTAATTTAATAGAATAACATATCATGTTGTACAGTGTATATTCACCTGATATAAGGTTTACTGTAGAACGTAAAAATAAAAGCCTACAGAGCTTAAAGGATCACAAATTCTCTGTTGAGATAGACCCCCCCCCCCACATTTTTGAGCCTCCCCGCCATCCACAGTGTATTTGCTGGAATCTCTGCTCCGTCCATGTTGTTTCCTGTGTTCGTTGGTTTACTTTTATACAGTACACTGACAGTTAGTGACCACCACTGCCCCCTGGTGGTGTGTGTGTGTGTGTGTGTGTGTGTGTGTGAGTGTGTTTGTGTGTGTGTGTGTGTGTGTGTGCGTGCGCTGCCTTGGTCTTGTGCCCTCCCAGCTCTGTTACCTTATATCCTTTGTAGATAGTGCTAACCTTTCCGGTTACCGGGTTTTCGGTCGCGCTGGCCCCTTTAGGGCCCTCGTCGCCCTGGACACCAGAATACACACAGCACACCGTTAGCCAATCGGGAGGAGGGTAAGGGGAGAATCAGGAAGTGCAGAGAGGGAGTATGAGAGCAGAGTCGTTATTCAAAGAAAGAAAGAAATGGAGAGAATTGGAAAGGCACGTAAATGAAAAAAGGGGGGGAAATGGACAGGTAAAAAAGGGAGTGAGAGATGTCGAGGAGAGATAAACGAAAAAGATCGTTGAGAACATTAATGAGAGAATGAACAAATCTTGTGAAAGTGAAAGAACAAAAATCGGAATGGATAGATAGATATATAACCAACAACCAATAAGAGGCAAACAAAAATGTATGTAAAGGTAAGAAGAAAGATGTAAGGTGAAGAGAGATGATAGAGAGAGAGAAAGAGAGAGAGAGAAAGAGAACTCGGCTGCTTTAAAATGCTTTTCCCGCCAATTAGTCATAATTTGCAAAAATTGGAGAATCTTGGTGGTGTGACTTTGAAATAACCTTTTCTATAAACTCAACAGGCTAATGGGTAAATCCAGCTGTTTCCTCTACATTCAGCACGGCCTCGAACAGGGTTGAGTGTGTGGTTTGGGTGTGTTTGTTTTTGGCTGTGCATCGCATGCATGCAGTGTGACTGTTAGTGCTCATAACCCATTGGTTGAACAGGATGGAATGTTGGGGAGGGGAGGAGAGGGGCAGGAGGGTGGTGTGTCAATGAACTACAACTCCCAGGTTTCACCTCCAGTGGGAAAACAGATCAATACAGGAAGTAGGAGCAAGTGATTCCGGCACCCAATCACAGTCCACAGATTGTCCTCCAAACTGACAGCTCAGAGATTATTATCAAAATAAAATAATGGGTAAAGTAAAACAAATTGAAACATGAAGTCCATCTCTCTGTCTTAATTTAACAATTGTCAACATTTTTTTTTTTTTAAATTTGAATCCAGATAATTGGAAAAAAACAATTTCTATTTTTATTATTATTATTATTATTATATATATATATCTAGTAATATTTGATTATTACTATTTTCTAAAATCAAAACCTTAACACAACAAAAATGTGAACTATAAGAAATCTCTGAACTGCCATTCAACAGTTAAGGAAATCATTTTCTTTGTAATGCCACTGACATGCTCAGGGAGAATTTGAACTCTGGTCTGAAATTCTAAATTCTAAATTCTAATTTTTTTTAGAATTTCAAATTATGATTTCAAATTTCAAATGAATATCAAATTCAATTTTGGAATCAGAATGAATTAGAAAACCAGACTTGGCTCGGCTGAGAGCCCAAAAACTGCTTCAAGGAGTTAGATTTGCATAATAATAAGTGGTGGTCAGAATGTGGGGGAGGTCAAAGTGTTTGAGTGACAGTGGCACCACAGAATATTCCAGAACAAACCAGACAGAGTCGAGACGTGTGGGATCTCTTTATCGTGCAGGAGGTGGAGGCAACATGAGGGTGAGGATGAGGATGATGAGGGATGGGATGAAAGGGGTTATGAGGAAAGAGGGAGCAGGGATGGACGGAAGGACGGAAGGACTCAAACCACCGCCAGGAGTTTAACATGCTGACCGAGCATGCTGTAACACACACCCACATTCAAATACACATGCAAGCACGCGCACACACACACGCACACACACCCACATTCAAATACACATGCAAGCACGCACACACACACACCCACATTCAAATACACATGCAAGCATGCGCACACACACACACACACAGGTCACAGCTAGAGTACCTAGGCCTGCTGTTTTGGAAGTGGTAAATGTGTAACAACAGTAAACAAAAAAAAGAGAAACAAGAGGTCACGACCCAGGCGTCTGTGCCCCCAAACACTTGTTAATTAACGCCAGTGTATCGGAGGCCAGCGGTACAGCAAGGTGCTGCGCTGTGCAGGGTACACCTCACTCCCCGACACCTTAACGGACGTGTTAGCGACAGACGCTAGGGCCCGTTGGGTTTTAGCCTCCCTTGCTAACACGTCCGCCTCCCGCGTCGGGGATCCGTTGGTGTAACCAACTAGTGTTGGTTACACCAACACCAGTTTCTGGTAGCAGCTAATGAATGTCTGTCAGTTTACTGTTGTGCCGTATTAGCTAAAAGAAAAAGTGTCTGGGAGCAACAGTGCTGCAGGTTCGACGCCTGCAATTGTGGAATCATTTTCAACCGAGCCACCGAGACAGGAAGTGTTGCTATGGAGACTGTGTCTCAAACACAGTGGAATAAATACAGAAATTAGTTGAAATAATCATTGATAATTAAGAAATAAAAGGCAGATGAACGTGCAAAAAGTGTGTTTGGCTGTACTTTATGGATAAGAGTACAGGCAAAATGAATGTAGGTTGAATATGAATAGGTTTCACAATATGCAGATTATATGCTCATATGTATTACGCATTGTAAATCTATTATATATGTATAATACGTGTAATGTAAGTATGTGTGTATTATAAGCATGTTCTACTACTAGCTCTGAGTTGTTCTTCAAATCTCAATACATATTTAAAGGGACACTCCGCAATTTTCCGCAATTACCCTTAAGCTTTAAAACATTGTTGTTTTTGGTTTTGAAAGTGCATGCCCCTTCCCCAAATAGTAGCCCCCTCAGGTTGATGACGTAATTGAGGAGTATACCTTTAAACAGTCAACAAGTTGTACATGTGCTTGGGATGCATACCTTGTCTCCTTTCTCTCCTTTGTAAGCGTGACCCGGACTACCCTGCAAGACCACAGGCGTTAGCAGACCATGAGGACAATAACAACATGGCCACTACGGATGCTTTTAATACCGCTATTATTACCGCTGCTAGTTCTACTACTGTAAACTGTCCAGTCGCCTCTTCACTGTTATCCTTGGGGAACAATAAAGTGTTGCCGTCAATGAATACACCTTTCTTTTGTACTTTATGTGAATGCTTTTCTGCGTTAAGGCACTGTACATATCTGCGGAAATCTAAAGAGCTAGCCATACCACACATGGCATATAGCCCTGGGAATGTAATGCTAGTTAGCTTCAAGCTAGTGGATAGTCATCAATCATAGTATGTGGAGGTATTGAGCAGGCTGGCCGGGCTAATGCTAACTATCTAGCATAAAAACATACTTCATACCGCCCTGACAATAATAGGTAGCTAGCTAGCTTCAAGATAGTGGATTAATCCAACTGTAGAGCACCACCTACAGGTTGAAAACACAGTGATAAAACTTGCCACACACACACACACACACACAAATCAAGTAAATGACACGGCAAAGCTATCTAAAACATTGGTGTTTTTAGCCAATCAGATAACCCGTGTGTACCCTGTAGATGGTGCTGATACTTGTACTGTAGTGTTCAGTTATGCTTTAACCAACCAGAGGGCTTCACCCTCCCCCCGGGACCAGGTGGGGGGCTTGGTTATTGGTTCCGTACAGAACCATTTACTTACCATGGGCCCTGGGGGGCCAGGCGGACCGGGTTGGCCCTGAGATTAGAATACAGAATCAGAATTAGAAGCAGAACTGCAGCAGGCCAATCACAGGTACAGACACATACGCTGTAGATATAAATGACAGAGGTTATGATACTGGATGGTTTTCCCCGTAGAGAAAAGAGAAGCTAAGGATGTTTTCAAAAGAAAGAAAGAATGATGGCAGGACAAATAAACTAGGGTACGTACGGGATATCCTTCAGGTCCAATCAGACCCGTGAGCCCAAGTTGACCGTACTGACCACTGGGACCCTGCAGGATGGACACCAGAACCACAACCGGCAGTTGGTCATTGTCAACGACATGAGCTGATGATGATGATTTTATATTTATTTTATATTTATTTTATATATATATATATAGTTATATA
>JAODLI010001466.1:0-11220 GCA_027575585.1 Percopsis omiscomaycus
CCCCCCCCCCCCCCCCCCCCCCCCCCCCCCCCCCCCCCCCCCCCCCCCCCCCCCCCCCCCCCCCCCCCCCATGCACTGATGTAAAACCACAACAGCGTTTTCGTAAGACCACTTACACCCACCCAAGGGCAATTCCGGACACGAATCGAGGAACACAAGTGACTGCCCTGAAAGCACCACTTGTGTTCGCGGTAAACATGCGATGACAATACACAAACGCCGTCTGCCTCGCCCCCAAACGTGTCCTTTTGAAGTCCGTAACCCTAACGCTGTCGGAAAATATCCCCGTATCAACAGAACTCGATTCGATTCTGGTCACAAGCAATCGCCACAGCCGGGGAGATGTGGGGGGAAAAACAAGGTCTAAAGTGTCTGGACGGCATGGAAGGCTGAACGCGCACGGCTGCATTGGAAGGACGTCCAACTCCCACACCTGTGCGATTAGTTATTGCACTCACACAAGACAGCGAGCAGGGCGAAGCCAGGAGATGATAGTACACAGAGTACACACACACACACACACACACACACACACACCACAACCGTTGGCCCGAGGGATAAACTGACACGGCAGAGTGTAAACTTACATACAGGGAGTGCTCGCCCACTCGCATGCACAGGCGTGTACTTAAAGGAAGGATGACCTGATATATAGGCACCCAGGCAGGTGTACACGGATATGGCGTCATCTTGACCCCGCGAGAGGGCACTTAAGAAGCCCGAAGACAAAGCCTTCCTCTCTCTCTCTCTCTCTCTCTCCAGTTTCATAGCCTCTCTCGCCCTCCTCCTCTGCATTGGCCTCCGTCCAGACAACCAATCACGTTGATGACTTTGTTTTTCAACTCGTTTACCCTCTTTCTGCAACCAGCGCATCACTTCCTCCTGGCAGAGTGGGCAACATCCAGGAACATAGTGCCCATGAGCCCAAAGAGACATTTTGGAAGACGGCCAGTCCAACTGGGAGCCAGGCTGACAGTTGGACTAACCTATCTAGGACCGGGAACGACGGCATTCTCACAAGACCTCCCAATCACATTTTCATTTAAGGTTAATATTTGTGTATCAAACATAATAGTGAAACAATTGAAATGTCAACAATAACTTCATTTTAAGAAGATTGTCCTTGTTCTGAGAAAAACCTCAGGGAAATCCAAAAACAGTTGAGCTAAGATTAGCCACTTTTTTTTGGCCTTGGAGAAAAAATATTTTGATTATCCTCAAATAAGATTAAGTCTGCGTACGAACTCAAACTCCTAGCCAAGCGTCTCATGTTTTGCAGCACAGTACTAATAGTTTAAAAACTGAATCCATCCAGGAAGTTCGACCTTTACTTCTAATACGTTTAGGCTTTAAAGATACCGATAATGAGCAGGAAGGTACTGGAGGCCACATAATAGAACATTAGGCTGTTCTGCAAACCGTAAGCATTATTTTCCATTATTAGAACTTCTTTACCCACAAGGCCGTACTGCGGCTTCTGCGCTTCCTGTTCCACCGTTTACCCACAACCGCTAAAGCCTCGTCCGAGGCCATTTTCTATCCATTGCCATCCCACTTCTAACAAGTAGATAACCATCAACTGCTTGCAAATTGCTTATTTTCTTCAGACCTAATCCTTGCAGCTGCGAGTCCTCTGTTGCCTCTTGTCAGACCCTTGTCATTTGGTATAAAAACGTTTGTGTAAAAGTGGGCACTGCATCGTCAGTAAAGAGTGTTTTCTGGACGTAATTCCCTCTTCTAACAGTTTATAGCTAGTGTCCGTTTTGGACATTACTGTGCAGTACAGAAAGCCATGTGATGCAACATGGTAGTAGTATATATTTTAAATTGAATGAATTCATTTTTTATATTGTGTTGTTCTTAGCACCCATCTTGTTCTAGCTCTTGTACTATATTCTTAACTAGCAAACAAACTTATTTATAGTCATATAGTTATTTAAGTTTCTGCTACTATTGACAAAAGAACTGTACTTGTAAGAAAGAAAATTAATACTGCTAGTGTTATAATAGCCAGTGTTAGTAATAAACCGAGCCTTTTTAGACAATATTATGGCCATATTCTAACATCAATAGGCTTATTTTAGAATTAAATAGCACATTTGACATCAAAAAACCAGTAGCCTACTGAATGGAAGCCGCAATTTTCTAACGTCACAAAGAAAACACGCGTGCCCATTTAGGCCCGCGCGACATGAAACATGCAATTTCTTTTGGGATTAGCACGGGAGTCAAATATGCAAATTGAACACTAATGATCTTACAGTATTCTCTTTGTGAGAACTGATTAACCAAGGGGCCTGCATTTACATTACTTCTTTCTCCCCCCCCTCCCCTTCTCAAGTCAAGTCGGGGGCTCTCCAGTCACAAATTGCAGTGCTTTTCCGGGCCAATTACAATTAACAAGCGCACCATTATCCAGTTCTGAGCATCGCACATGTATATTTGGCCCCTTCATTTTCTCAAGGGCCCTCGAAGCCAAGGACTTCTCCCGGGGAGACGGTGACGCCAGGAGAGGCCGAGACCCCCGAGAAGAAGAAGAGGCAAAGGAGTGACGAGGAGGCGGATGAGGGGGGACGAAAGAGAGGAGATGAGGGTTCATGCCAGCCGGTTAAAAGCGGTAAATCATATTAGGTGTCGAGTGCAGAAACCTAATTTCAACCAAGCCCTTTTTATCTGAGAGTAGGATCTTATATCTTTATGCAGTTGCTATATATTTAGGTAGCATTTGCATAAAATATCAGGAAAAGTTAGTGGTTAGGGTGGCCGACTCCAGGCCGAAAGGTTGTGGGTTTGATTCCCAATGTGCCTGGCTTACCTGTAGGCCTCCTTAAGAAAGATGTCAAACACCTATCCGCTCAATAGTACTACTGTAACTGTACTCGCTGTAAGTCGCTTAGGATAAAAGCTTCTGCTAAATGAGCTACTTTAGCTACTACTATAACGTTTTATATAATTTCACCTTGTTTTTAGACTGCAACAGTGGGCGTGGCGTGCGGGGTGGGGGAAAGCGGAGAGGGCTGGTGCTAGATTGGTCTGTCTGCAGTCCTGACCTGTTGCCGATGGAGATGGTGTGGTGCATTATGAAGCACAAAATATGGCAACGAAGTTTCAATATTGTGCCCTCGAAGACCTGAACACCTGAATAATGGAAGAATGGGGGGAAATTCCCTTGCTAAACTAATGGTCTTCAGTGCCCAAACGCTTAATAAGTGTAACTAAAGGAAATATGATGTTAAACACTTAACTGTCCCCAGCGTGTTGCAGTCATCAGATTTGAGAAGTGTATATTTTCAAAAAACAATTATATTCACAAAATACTGTTGACTTTTTTTAGAATTGGGGTTTTATTATTTGTAATAATAAATATAATTATTTCTACATTTAAGGTGAATAGGCGGATGCGGATGTAATATCTTAGCAGGACTTGTGTTTTACCACTAATAACCATGAGGAACAATGTTTTGCAATGCTCATTTCAACCAAAAAAGTGAAATTCTTACAGTACATGTCAAGCTACTTGGATGTTCAGCCAGGAAGTGACAGCCTACTCTTTCCTTTTGCAACAACAACAAAAACAACGACAATAAACTGAAATCCAATCGTACAGCACAGAACTACCATCGGAGTGATTAATGTTCCGCGGGCCATCTCTAGCTAGCCTCCTACTGTTTCTATCCATTACCATTCTGTTTCTCTCACTCTCCATCTTCACCTACTCTCCTCTGGTCTCTGCTCTTCCCTCCCCTCTCGTCGGTGTTTCTCCGGCTGATTTCTCAAACGCCGGCGAAGCGCCGAAAACGCTCCACACCCTGATTGTTCCCCCCCCCCGACCACCCGCCACACCTTTTTCCCTTCACAAATAACAGTGAGCCATTGGAAAATGGCGGGAGGAAGGGAAGGAGCCATTAGCCTCCACCGCGGCGGGCTACGCCGAATTCAGTTACAACTGAGGACTAGCCACGTAGGTACTCATATCCAGGACGCACTCGCCATCGCGTACGTCCACGGACGTGCCCGCACACGCGCACACAGACACTCACTCACACACTTCCTGGGATCCTATCTATTCCGACAATGAGACTATTTTCCGTGACAGCCCTGTGACAGTTCATTCCAGGTGTGATATTTCAGATGTATGTATGGCTCGCACGTCCTTGGGGGACAACTGCCGACAGTCAACTGTGTCCAGCCTCGCGTTTGTTGGATTTCATGTTGGTGTCGAGCGCTGATGAGACAAGAGAGATCCGTAAATGACCATAGGCAGGAGGGCGGCCTTGTGTGTACAAAGCCTTGTAAATAATATACTGCAGGCTTAATCCCTGCCACCGAGTCCTGTTAAGGCCACCGTGAGCGTGACACTAAAACTCTGCAAGTGTTGAGTCTCGCTGGTTAGATGTGCAGTCAATCTTCGCAGCACAAACCACTTCCCGCGGCCCGGTTCGCAGACCAGAACTCCAGCAAACACAGCCACTGTACATCCCAGGAGGTAGTAATTCACGAATCCCTGAAACGTAACCATTTTTCCCTTTGTAGACACACAGAAGCACAACCAGAATCATTTATTTTTATAACACTGGACTACATTTAAATCATATTGAATGACGCACACTTATTTTGTCTATATCTATATTTATCTAAGTAATTAGCTGCTGTAGGTTCAGTTACTACGTAGAATCTTGCCTCTTGTCAACTCCCAGTGGCCAATCATTTTGACTGTTTGTTTGATGGTTTGGCAATCAGATAAGTTGACAGCTCTGCCAGAATAAGAACTCTGCATGCTGATCCTTCTCCTTCTCAGAGTCAAGATACAGTGAAACTGTAACTCCAATCCAGTTCGGAAGCATCAGGCTTTCCGCCCATATTTACGACCTCTGGCAGCTAAACAAGTTCCGCTGATGCTAAGTGACAGGTCATTTGCGACCACTGTGGAACGTGGATCAACGGGAATTGGGGGACCAGGCTATGCCAATTTAATCCACCTGTGAATTAACATACTCACAGAAAACCTATTTCTTCGTGTATTAGAAGCCAAACAGAAAAACCCATGGGCCTAAGGTATACTAAAAAGGCCATTTTAATCCCACAATTTAAAAAGTATGTGATGGATATGACAGTTGTCATGAAAGGCAGTTAATATATAGGCTGCTAACGCAAAAATTTGTGTTAAACAAAAAATACATGTAGCTCTGTAGTATATTATAAGACTATCCTACTAAAAACTTTTCAGAAAAGTATTTCAGATACTTTATAAATAAAAAATGTGTTGCTTTTTTATAATAATAAAAAGCAACACAACATACCACATCAAAAAAGCATTATGTAATGATTCTCTCTATTGAATCTTTGACTAAACTAACCTGCATTCCGGTTGTTGTTAACCTACAGATGTTATTGAGATCCGTTTGCGTTCTTACAGACACCGTGTCCACCAGTAAGTCATTTACAATCCATCTCAGCTATCTCGGTTTGCGAGGATTTAAATTAGTCTTCTGCGCTCGTTGCACCTTTTATTGATCCTCCCGGAATAAAAGCCTTTCTTCTTCTTTGAAACCGATATTTTGTTCTTGTGAACATGATTATTATAGGGATAATGTATCATCTCGGGACCTGGAGAGGGGAGTATTGGCCTGCTCTGGGTCAATAGCACCGACTGGACACCAGTATACTGTACATACAACTCTTAATGTACAGATCACAAAGCACATCTACATAATGAGAACAAAGATGTCACAATATAGATTTGAACCCTAGAAAAGTGCAGTAGTGGTGCGAAAAAATTCGCACCACATTTTACTAAGTAGTAAGAAACTAGAACGGCATTCACAATATTGAGTGCTATAACAGTTGTAGGCCTACCTGTGGAATAAAATATTGTCCGAGGTAAGGTCCATCTCTACAGGGGGGGAAATAACGACCCTCTGCTTTCATAGCACTATTTTATTTAACACATCTCCATAGGGATCGACCTGTAAGCATCCATGAGCAGGATGCCTAGCTACCGCCTGCTCCTTAATACCCGCTGTACTGCAGCAGCCGATGACTACAGCAACAGCGGTACAACCATAGAGGTGAGACATCTCAATATGTTGACACTGTCGTGACACCAAGTGGAGCTGTGAATCTCACAGTTGGCAGGTTGTTCCTGCGTCTGAACGCACAGGCCGACGTGTACGAGAGCCACTGCAGGCCTGACTACACATTGCGGTGAACTTGTGAGCGCTAAATAGAATTTAAGTGATTTTCAGTACTCGCACGTGTGGCTTTGAATCAGACGCGTTAGCTTAGCGGTGCTCTGTAAAGAGACCACTGGGTATGAAATGCGTTCCAATTAGTGTGCCTCCTTGGTTTATTTCCAGCTACGAACACGTCAATCAAATCCAACTTGCATTATTTTCTAATGCTATACAAACGTTTTAAATGCCCTTTTTTTTTTTTTTCTGGAACTTATTGACTTTTAAAGTGAACATTTACACGGGTACCTGAGCTATTTTTAGAATAACATCCTTTCTCTGCCTTAATTACCAATCCCAACCTTCCCAATCACGTGGCTAGTTCTCCTATTAGGCAGCATGAAGGAAGCCGGGGTGGGTAAACAGCGCCGGAACACCATGCGGTTCTCTATGGGATGCTGGATCAATGAGGGGTAGAGATGAGTACATCCTGTTCCTCGTTGGGGATCAAGGTGTGCCGATATCCCTGGTTCAAGCTGAATCCATTTCAGCATGTCTCAGGTTAATGGGGTTCAATCGCTCCAAACTCCAAAGTAATTTAATGGAGAGGTTAGCCGGTATTTTTCCTGTACACTCTTGCCCCGCGAGTCTCCTCCATAGTGTGGAACGTTGAAAGGGTGAAGATCATCAGTAAAGAAAAAAATATTAAAAAGGGTTCAAATGCACAGATGTGATGCCGAAAATAAACAAATAATGGTTAATAAACAGCGATAAATAGAATAGTCAGACGATTTTAGTTGATTAAAAGCTGTTTGGTTTTGCTGGCCTCAGCATTTTGGCACAATTCTGCCGTCTCACCTTAAACTTTATTAACTCAATCACAGTAATTTTATGAATTTCAGGGAATTTATGGCTTGCCATGAAAGAAGAACACTAAATAACAAATAATTAAACAGTCAAAAACACCACAATGTCCCCAGTTGGCTTTTATGCAGTTTGTAGTGACATATTCAAAAAAAATCTGTAACCACAACGATTTAAGCTTTTGGCACAAATACAATGATAGTTAAATCTGAACACAGCAACACACTTGTTCTGCATTTTCACAGCTAACTGACAACAGTTGAATGTCAACTCAGGTGGTTGCTGATAAGAGACGCTCTCAAATTTCTATTTAAAAATGGATAAAGTTCACTCTGACCTCATCAAACTGCAAAAGAAAGCCATCAAAGTCAAGAAGGGCTTGTGGATATATAACCATGGCGCGATTATGCGAAAGGGGACCATTAAATAAATACACCAAGCTTATAAGCAGACCGCACTTACAGCAATTTGTGAGGAGCTGAGCTATTTATGGGCGTGCCAGACTGCTCGGTTCCCCCAAAGATTGGGAGAGATGGTCAGTCAGTAAATCAAAGGGTGTTGCAGCCATTCAGAGATAAATAATCATTTTCCAAAAAAGGACCCTTCACGCACGCAGTATAATTAAAGGGCTTCCGGGAATTATAATCAACGCGAACAGAGTCACGGCGGTGATGAAGCAGAAATCCATAAGAGCGTAGCAGACGGCACAGTCTGTCTAATGGGCCTGCGATATCGCTCGCCAGATAAACAAGCACTGCAGTGGAAAGCGTGCGTTTGTGTGTTCCTGAGGTACAGTGCGACAGCCTTCACCGTCCATTAATTCAGACTTTCAGACTGCGAGCATGTGCTCTGGTGTGCTACATCTAATTGATGCATTTGGGTCCCCCCCCGCCCCCGCATCTAATCTTTATGTGGAGGTAACCATGGAGACAAGCAAATTATTTGAGGTATTCTGTTCAAATGGTTTATTGGGTAACCGTGGGAACAAGGCTTATCACACCGGATTGCAAATATTTATCCGGGCACAATGTCAACATTAGACAAGGTTCTGTTTTTGCAGCTTATATGTAAACCGGACCAGTCACAGGTTTACAGTGTCTTGTTTTGAATTTGTTCTTAGAGATTGGATTCGCCTTTTGATCCCAAAAGAGAAAGTCAGCGAAGCCCCACGCAGGCTTGAGCTCAGGGAGTGTGAGTGTGTGTGTGTGTGCGTGCAGGCCACTGTGCTTATTTATTAAACTGAGACACACTCTGGTGATAGGTTGGGAATGTCTCAGAGTGAGGAGGCTTTCTCACAGATTCCTTCGGAGGGGTCGGGGGGGTTTGTCCCACGCTTCTCGGCAGCACAGTCTCCAGGTGCGGACACAAGCGACATCACAATGAAATCCTTTTGCCTTTGTCGACCCTGCGACAGCACTGGGAATGCGGGCTTTAGTATAGGACATAGTGTTTAGCTGAGAGGACAAAGACAAGGCAGCATCAGAGAGAATAAAGCCAATTAGTACGTTTGAGTCAAGCAAATGTATCTCCTTTAATGATTTCCCTGTTTCAATCAACAGGTTTCCACGTGGTGGGGGGCTGATTAGACCTCCTCTTGGGTTGAAGTTTAGCAGCGCTTTGCTGCAAATTTGCTGCAAATTATCAGAAAATTGGTGTCATATGTCTTGCCTTAACCGCTGCGGCACGGTTGGTTCTGCCAATCAGGTACAGTAAATGTGTGTCGCCTTATTAACTCATATGGTATTACTTATTAAGTGAAGATATCGCTAAATGCTTTACGTCTTTGATGGGACTAGTTTCTCTGTGTACAGTATCACTGCCACATAGAGGGCATTCTACCCAGCCCAGACTGTAAAATAGTATATATAGTTTGACCATTGTGAAATATAGGCGTGTTGTTGTTGCGCGGTGTATTAGCATTATGCAAACGTTAGCTACACTGGGGAGATGCACTGCTGAGCTAAGCTACGTCTCTATACTTTATTAAGTCTCTGACAATGGAACTACTACAAATAACAGAACACATTAAACTCTGTGTGACATCTATGTGTTTGCATTATGCATGAAGAAACAAGGACACGTTCAGACGGTATATTTACCATGCTAATGTGAGAATATATGGAGTGATTCTTAATAGCTTCTTATTTTCTGAATGGAAGAACGCGTTCTCTCTGGCCCCTACGTGAAACAGTTTGACATTCACACACATCACCAAAACCTAAAGGCCATGTATACAAACGAGAAACGCATGACGGGAAATGTTACATGTGAAACCTGCGCTTCACCTTCTTCGGAGAACATGCTACGCTTACACACTTACAACACACGTGTAGTACCTCCAAAGTGTTTCTCCTCCACAGACCTTCAGTCACCTAACTCCAGTGCTCCATGTGGCTGTGACCGACACATTGGCTGGTAGTGAACCTAATTTTTTAAAGATACACTTCTTCGTTGTTATGTTCCCCCGCACGTAGCTCCAAATTTCAGCCCCCTCCCACACAGTTGACGTTTGAATCATGAAAGGGTGTTTGGCTGATGGGGGAGGGGTAGAGGGAAGTGCGAGACACTCAGCAGGGTGTCTGGTCAAATAAAACTATGTTTTTGTGATGCTGGTTTCAACCGCCAGGGGACACACAAATCGAGGGGTGTCCCTTTAAGGATACTTTGCACCTGACACCGCTTAAGAAAATTATAATAATTCCTACAAAAGGAGGAAAAAAATTATATTTGATGAAATTATTATTGCTGTTGTTATAGTTATTATTATCATGTCAGAGGACGTCTAACAATCAGAAATAGCATTTGCTACCCGAAATATTTTAATATCCCATTGAATACAACCCAGGGAACAACATTGCCTGCAGCAATTGTATAGATTTATTAATTTGCAAACACAAGGGCTCGGGAGGGTTCTGGTCCTGGTTCTAACCAACACTGTTGTGCGCGCACCGAACGGCACCAGTGGACCTGCTAAACAAGGACGCCAATCACCTGCAGGCACAACATAGATTTTTCTGATGAGATGTCCACAGCCCCGTTATTTACCTTTCCTAAAGAATCACTGCGGCAATTGAAATAACTAAAAATAGAAAAGTCACATTATGGAAATTGAAGTATTCCAATTTATAAATGTATTCTAATTTATACATTCTTATGCATTAAGCAATTGTGCATCCTTATGAACACTGTATCCAGGGATTTTTGTTATTTTTTATGATGGCAAGCCAAGGACAAAACAAAACGACAAAACAAAAACGTAACAGCACTTATGGTACCGATATTACCACACTGTTGGCAAGATTGATTAAATGAATAGACAAGATGAAAGCATATTCCAATTAAAGCGTAATGGTATTATGTGTGAAATAAAGCAATGACTGAAAGCTCTCTCTGCTCAAAGAATGAACTTCTTCAACCATCATAATAAGATGTTTTAGGGCAGAAAAGGCGTAGTGCGTTTAGTAGCCACAGGGGGCAGAGCGGTGATAAAGACGGGTCCCCAAAACTACACAACCACTGCAAAACCACACACCCAACAATGGGGCGTGGAACGATTAGCATACAAAAAAAAAAAAAAAACACAGCATATTAAAGTGCTTGAAACAGGAGGTTTTTGAATACTTTAAATACCACTTCTCAACAGCACCACATTATTTTGATTTATTATCGCACCAACTCTCGTCTCTGTATCAGGGAATGGGTAACCATATTTCCCAACCACTTGGTATACCCCACCACTTTGTTTACAGTGTATTCCACTGGTATGGTGGTGTTACAAACGAGCATGCCCTACCCTGCAGCATGCAAAACAAGATATGCAGATTGTACGGCAGTTGCAGGAGCATGCATAGAGTCGTTTTGGAATATTGGAATATTGGAATAAATAAAGATAGCAAGCGTAAAATATGGCGATCACACGCCCAAGGACTCTTGTCCTTGGGCGCGTAGGCGTGGGGTTCGCCGCTGAATGTAGCTCCGACTTAAAATGATTTGGCACTGATGTATTTTCATATGCATTCCACCGTAGGAAATTATTTGTCAAAGTGAATGTCATCTCATTTGGTTCCTCGTAAGCCCCGCGCCGCTGATATGATCTCCTCAGCTGGTCAGAGTCCAGGTTTGTGCCGGGACCCTTCCTTAAGATCTCAATCTACAGAGAGCACTTTTTCTCGACCCCCCCCCCCCC
>JAODLI010001467.1:0-11218 GCA_027575585.1 Percopsis omiscomaycus
ATGGTGGTGAATAAGTGTGACTTTTCAGGAAAACACAAAATTGTTTGGGTGACCCCAAACTTTTGAACGGTAGTGTACGTTTGTGGAACTTAAGGTGCAATATACATCGACTAGATCAGAGAGGACAGAGAGAAGAGAAGGTAGGCCTACGGTAGAATCTGTCGTCACCTGCTTGTGCTGCAGAAGGGGATATGATGACGGAGGCAGGGGCCATTAGACGGACGGGGCCGCTCCTGGCTCCAGTGTTGACCACTAGCGCCCCCGTCTGGTCATAGTAGGCAGCTGGGGCAAGCACGGGGTAACCTGGCAACACCACAGGGATAAGCAGAGTGTCGCTAAAGGCCCTCGAGAGAGAGAATGTGTGTGTGTGTGTGTGTGTGTGTGTGGGGGGGGGTCACGGTTGCCAAGCAGCAGCACGCCTGTATGAGCTTGCACTACTTACCAGGGACGCCAGCTGCCAACCCCTGCCCGAAGGCCAGGGCCGAGTTGACGGCTGCTGCAGCCACCAGCTGGTCATTCTGCTGACCTTGCTGACCCTGGCTGGGGGTTAGGGGCCGCTGGTTGCCTCCGGCACGCATCACCTACAAAAGCACATGGCAACAGCAGGGGATTAGCACATCCATGTGAACATATAAGGGAATGATTAACGCCGCGCTCACACAACCAGCCACGCTGTAGAGGACAGCGCAGCGGAGACGCTGACCTGCTGCTGGTTCTGCTGGCCCTGGCCTGCCGCTTGCTGATTGGCTGAGTTGTTGGCTGCGGCGGCCTGCTGCTGGAACAGGTTGGCAGGGTAAACCCCCCAGGGGGTGACGCCGTAGTACTGGGGAGGCATTACAGCCGGACCTGCACACACAGGGCCACAGTGAGACAAGAGAGCAACTGACCAGTGAGGGTGTATCATCAAGGAAGGGGAATGGACAGGACCAAAATATACATGAATTTTAAATAATAATAATTATATATATAGCTCTGCTGCTCATCCCACAAACGCATGTTCCTTACAAACGTGGCACCATTTAAAAAGGATAATCAGGTCTTCCTGGTATAAGATTGATTGCCAAGAAGCATTGTTAGAACAAAGAAAGAATCTAGCAAACTTTTTTCCTTACTTTTTGTAGTTTATATACATGCACACATACATACATTTACTTTGCCGATTTCTTAATAAATGTACAAATGAAGGTAGAAACGCAGTTGTTTCAGATTCCAAGCCTCTGTGGCATAGGCCGTATTAAATGTCATGTCATGCTTTCAGCTCTGCGAGCGTTTTATTATATTTCAGAGTGTTATATTCGCCATTTGCAGTAAGCTGTTGTCCCAGTTATTGCCCTTGCTCCCCTGCTGCTACAATAACTCAGTTTCCCCACAGGGAATAATAAAGTCAAATTCCATCTAATGAACCCCTTTCCTCAGCGACACTGGAATACTGGTTGAGAATACTGGTTGACACCTGTACGCACGCATCCCCCTTACAATCACAACAAGACAATACAGCTGTTTAGGTAATCGTCAGCACGACTCACCCAGGGTTGCTGCGGCTGCCAGTCCGGCTGCATAGGGGTCCGTCCCCGGCGGGCCGGCGCTGATAATGTAGGGGTTGGGAACGAACGCCGGGGCCAGGCCTGACGACAACAACAAAAAGCGCCCCATTAGATGCCTGTTGGTGACAGTGAGCCAATGGCCTGCATCCATTCTGCTTAGCGCCTGTTTAACTGCTGACAGCTGTTGTCACATCAAGTTAAGGATGGTCAATTAACTTGGACAGATTGCAGTGTATTATTATTACCATCGCAGATTGTGTGTCTTTATGGTCGTTTTTGTATATGTTGTCACACGTGTACATCAGTGCAGCAGACAGCAAAGGAGGAGGTACCACACTTTTAATTTGGTTCAATAAATCTTTAGCCAATCATAGTTACCTCCAATTAGGTAGAGCTACATCAACTCATTATGGCATTGGCGACATCTGAATCAAGTGTGGCGATCAGGAGAAAATGAAGGTGATGGAACATTTAGTGCCTTTAGTTTGTGTGAAAAGCTTGAGCCATTATAGCCAGTTTACTGTAAATCATTGATGGAGTATAGCTATACATAACTATATGCATTACTGAGCCAGGTTCTTTTTTTCCCTTGCTCGCTTGTTCACGCGCGCACACACACACACTTACCAATGTGAGACTGCTGTGCGGCTGCCAAGGCATACTGCTGCTGCTGGGCTGCGGTCAGCTGCTGCACCGCTAGAGCATTGTTTCTCTGGAACAGCTACAGACAAAGCACAGCTTCACGTTAACAGGGTCGCCAAAATCGCTTTTCTCCCTTTCATTCGCACACACACACACACACAGGTCATGAACAGCCGTAGAAGGGAGAAACCATGCGTAGCATTTGTAAAATGTAGAAACTAAAAATCTGATCACAGAACGCTTTAGACTTTCTCGTGTTAACACCCCATTGCAACCTCATAGCAACAGTCAGTAAACTCTTCAGAACATTATTGTAGCATGGATAGAGTTTAATATTTAATTAGAGTCAGTTAATAAAGTTAGGCAGGCCTTATCCACTGCAGGACAGACATACGGCATCCAACATCGCAGCGTCGATGGAGGTGGTAGCGGCCAGGTTTGAAATTCCTCTATGCAAAACGATCGCCATGGTGCCATCGCCATGACAATAATGCCAATGTTGCAGCAGCGGCAATCCTACTGAAGGAGAAGCATGGGTGGCCCTCTGTGCGCTGCACTGGCCATACCTTGCAACTCGTGATCAATTCTGCATTGAAGCACCCAAGCACTGAAAAGGCTATTGGGGCTGCAGGACGTCTTGTGCAACAAGCTACGAGACAAACGGCAACAAACGGCCACACCTGGGAACAGACTTGTTCAGGACATAAGCACAAGGTGGAACAGCCCGTTCTATATGATAAGCTGACTGCTTTAGCAAAGGCGGTCTGTAACAGCTACACTGTCCGACTCCTCTGTCACACAGAGGGACAAACTGTACCTGGAATTGAAACCAGACCAGTGGAGCCTGCTGGAAGAGCTTTCCACAGCCATTAAGGCTTTTGAATGTGCCACCGTCTTCATGAGTGGGGAGAAATACATCATCTCTGCAGTACCGCCAAGGGGCTATTGAAGTCCACCCAGATTAGTGCCTTCCAGTCAGCCCCTGTGCGGGCATTCCAACTCACTGCTACAGAGCAGCTGCAACAGCGATGGAAGGGGGAAGACATTCTTCTCAGACACGGCACCAAACACAGTGGTCCTCTCCACCGCCCTGGACCCGAGATTCAGAAGACTTTCTAAGTCCTCGGAGCGAGAAGGGAGATGGATGAGCAGCAGCATGGCAGCGGCTGTGACCAAACCAGTGCCACCATTACTACAGCTGCTGAACCCACAATTCCTGTCTCCTTACTTGACTCACTCCTGCATTCCAAAACCAGCTGGGAAGAGAATAGAGCGCGGGACGCTGAGGATCGCAACAGCCGAGGGAGGAGTGAGGTCCTCACATAAAGAAGCCCCTTGCCAAGGTAGAAAGTCCATCACATTGGTGGAAGGCTAACAAGGAAAGATATCCCACCCTGGCCAGGTTAGCAAAGTTTTACTTATGCATCCCTGGCACCTCAACACCATCTGAGCGGCTGTTTTCCACAGTAGGAAACATAGCTTTCAAGAAGAGAGCTAGCCTTAGCCATGAGCAATGTGGACATGCTAACATTTTTGCATTGCAATGCAAAGTTCCTATAGAAAGAGTGTGTGTGTGTATATGAATGAGTGTGTGACAAAGTGTTACTGCCGAAGTAATCTACCTCCATAGTCTACGGCCTGTTGGTAAAACTATTTGAAGTAGCAAAGGCTGTTAACACTTTATTATTTTAAAAGCTCAGGTGTGTTCAAGCTATGTAAATGAGACCTGTTTTTTGTGCAATTTATTTAAAAAACGAGCATATATCTTTTGCACATGTTGTATAGCATACATTAAGGTCTGTTTTTTGTGTTAGTATTGTCAATTTGGACATTGTATAACATTTTGTCTTTTGAATAAAATGATGGAAATAAAACATTGTTTTGATCAGATTCATTGATGAATTGAAGAAATTATTGACAGATTAATAGGTTACCAAAATGGGTGTTAGTTGCAGCCCTACACATGTCTCCGTTTCCTAATGTTGCTGACTGCCACTATTGAAAACAATTAAACATTTAAATATCACCAGCAGACATGAACGGTTTGCACAATAAATAAATACCTTTTGTGCATGTTCCCGATTCCCATATTCACTGTTCAGGGGAAGGCTGGCGGCTCTTTTACCGTTTTGGGGATTAGGAACAATGGTTTTAGCTCAATACTGCCACCCTTGGTCGGGAGCCGGTACCAGGAAGAGGGTGCATGGAATGGACACGGGTGTCCATGTTGCGCTAAAAATGAAAACTGTCCAAACTGAGTAATAGAGCCACCAGCCTCCACTAACATCAGAACCACACAGTCTGAATAACTAGTCTATTTCATCCCCATGCCCAAACAATACTGACTACTAAAAAAAAGAAAACACTGTAAACTCACATACTGTACCTGCTGCTGGTTGGTGTAGTCAAACAGCCCCACAGTGGGAGCAGAGTCCATCGGCATCTGGTTGTTGTATTCAAACTGTAGCGGCTCCATCACCGACTCCATGGGGTCCATGGTGACACCGCCCTGCTCCACCCCGGGGAAGTCCTCTAGGGGCTTGGGCCCGCCACCACCACCCAGGGGTGCCAAGCACTCGGCCCCTACACCTCCAGGACCCCCGAGGAGGTCACCCTCAGGGCCCGGAGGGACCATGTTGCCTGAAGGACGACTAAAAGCAAGGAGGAGGCAAGGGAGGAGAAACTTCGTTCACATCTCTAGTCTACTTGTTGTCAAAGAAGCGTTACTGGGTTCCCATACGGAGACTTAACATTACAGGAAAACCGCTCAACAGTAAACCACAATGCTACAGATTAGCAAAGACAAAATCTGAAATGCAGATCAGTTTGCTTGAAAGACAAACTGATTCGGTTACGGTTTTGAACCTTGATCTTCACGCGAAATGGGTGGGGAAGGCGTGCAGAGGGTACTGTGCTGTGTATCATGTGTCAAACCGATGGATCAAGTCACATGACTGCAGAAGCCCACCGCTAAGTCCAATCTCCCTCCGGGGCTTTATAAAGTAAATGGCACCAAACTCCAAGTGTGCACGAACAGATGGGTGGCTGTGTCACTGAAGTGCTGCGTGCGCGTGTCTTACCCAAAATCTTTGACGTCCACATCCAGGCCGTTTTGCACTGGCAGCCCGTTGGGATTGATGACGTCATTGATAACGTCAGCTTCACCTTCTGTCAACTCCTTCAGTTTCTCTCCTTCAAACGCCGCCTTGGGCTTCTCCCTCTTCTCCTCCTCACCCTCCCCGTCCCTCTGCCCCTGGGTGGCGAGACAAGACAAATGGTGGCTAGTGATTGGGGCTTTTGTTAAGATTGATAAATGTCGCCAGAAATACGAATGTGAAGTCAACTGACTGTATTTTAATGACACGCAAACAAGATTCTGAAACACCCTTGAAGTGTCGTTACTATGCGAAGATGGGTCATGAATGACAGAATGACGTGAACAATGTGAGAAGAAGCCTACGTCATCACAGACAGAGACAGACTGTGGGACAAATGGTGGCAGGGAATGTTGGACCACATTTGTCATCAGGTTTATAAAAAAAGACGTTAAGGTAGATACATAGAAGGGCATGACCTTAAGTATCAAATAATGGGGGAGCTCTTGAGGTGGACAGAGCCTTTGTGTTTAAGGGGCTGGGGAGAGGAATGAGGGACAGGCTGACCGTGCCTGCTAAATAGACAAAGAGTTAAAAAAAAAAAAAAAGGACAAAAGATCTAACTCACATAAGGGCCTTTGCGGAGGCAGGAGTCCAGCTTGTCAGCCGGTGAGGAGGAGAGCACGTATTCCACCATGCTGACTCCAAGTCCACCACTCTCCGACCTCGGTGACATCACCGAGCCCACGCCGACCTCCCCGCCACCATGGAAACCCTGCCCTGGCCGACGGGACACCATGATTGGCTGAGACACAGAGTGATCTAGGGGGGGAGAAAAATAGATAAACTGGATATATTAGATTAATAGATTACATGCAGATTTAAGACTGCAATTCAATCATTTCAGTTCTTCAATTCAGTTTCCAACAAAACCACACTTAAATTGTTTTACACGTGTATAGTGATTCAGACACAGAACAGTGACCACACTGGTATTAAAACACTAGGCACATACAACTCCACAAACATCTTAATGCGCTGTTTCGAAAACTCCCGCAAGCGCTGTCAAATGCATTCGCCATAAATGAGGAAAACGAGCTGCTTAGTTGACAGTGCTCTGATTTGAATGTCAAACCACCAGGGGCAATTCACCCTGCAATGAGTTCTCATTTGTCAAGTTTGCTCGTACAGTGCTGCCTGCACCGATTAATGTAAGAGCAAGGTGTCGGGCAGGCGGCATTGAGAAAACGCTGGGATATATTTCTGTCCCACTGTGCCTACAGTATGAGAACCAACCACAATGCATTGGTAGCATGCAGTACACTTTAAAAAAGGGCTAGTAGGCATTTCTTGGCCAGAGGTGGCAGAGCAGGTAGGTATTTTAGGTGACCCATTTTAACATTTTATTTTTGTTACCTAACTTCTTGTCGATTAACTAGTGGATAATCTCTCCTCACTCTACTGCTCCTGTTCGTTCTGCTGTCGCGAGAAGAGTCCACTGACAATCGACCAAGAGAAATGCACGTTTTTGCTAGCATTTTCTCCGCCTTGCTTTGCACACTTCCCACAGATTGCTAGAGGCCCGAGCAAAAAGTTTTATTTTAAAAATCATAATTTGTAGTGTATTTCTGCTTTTACAATGTATTTCCATTCAACTGCTTCAAAAACGCGAGGCAGAAAACGAAGACTCCAGGCGGAAAAAAGCATCAGCTCTGTGAGGCAGCGTCCGCAAGGCACCTGAAGAGTACAGTGTGCAAATACTTGTTGAATCAAAGAGGATCTGCTCCGCTTCAGCTCCGAGCATGGTGTACAACGGGCTAACGTTAGAAGAAGCGGACATGGTGGATATTGTAAATACAGACAAGGTAAAGCAACACCTCTTCTCGTTATTGTGTAATTACTCTTACTTTGATAGTAGCTTCGAATTCAATGAAAGAAAGCGGCAACTATGCTGCACTGGTAGCTACAAGAGTCAAGAGTGTATTCAGCACACGTAACTTGCAACATGATGCAGTAAAGTTGTCCTGGCTACATTTAAAAAAAGATGATTTGTTTTCTCTTCGGGCTATGGCAGCATGTGTTAGTTCATTCGACGTGAAATTACAATTGCAGTCAAGATGACAGTGAGACGAAATGAGACTAAACTAGATTCAAGCTTGTTCTCAATTGTTCTCAATACCTGCTGGTACAGGTAGTCACAACATGTGTAGAGGCAGCAGCAGCAGGTCCCAGTGTGATAAAGGTAAGTGCAGGTGACCAAGCAGCATAGTTCCAAGCATCCCAGGCTTTAAAATACTTGTGTGCCAAATTGCGTAATGATGTTGAATTTTACACACTACCTCTTTAAACAAGTGGTCTCGTATTCTTTGTCTGGGACAGAGTCAGCGAGAGACTACAATAATCTAGCTGGCTTTGGTTGGACATCATCACTCTACTTTTCTACCATCAGCAATCTCTTTTAAAAAAGGTCAGAGAGTGTGTCACAGTGGTCTCAAGAAGACCCCAGCATTTCCCCTCACGGTACATTGTATGCTGCCAACACCTGGTTAATAGAATAGTATAGACTCCACAGATGTATACCTGAGGCCCCCCATGCACTGTCCCTCCACTGGTCCAGAAAGATTCCTTTTGGTCCGTCCTTTCCAGAGTCATCCGTCTCCCAGAACTTCTTACCCGTCAGCAGCTGCTACAGAGACACAGGGTGGGAAAATTGAGAAATTGAGTAATAGGACAATAGAGGAAGGAAACCCAACACAAAGCGAATGTGGGACGGAAGAACCGCAGACAGCGAGGGAGGAAGAAGAAGAAAGAAAAAAAAAAGAATGGCCACTTGTTGATTTTTGGAACAAGTGAACACCACCATCCTCTAAAACCACTCCAGTGTAGTGATCATTAAAATTACTAGCATGATAATGAAGATGTCATTGTGCTAATTATTTTCTAAAAGATTAGAATACTTGCTGACAGAATGTTGTGGAAAATGCTAACTTTTAATGTCACCTACACCCTTATCTGGAACTAAGGCAATATTATTCATGATCCATCAGTGAAAACCCTGTCTACTTGGCTAAAACAACACTTACAGAGCTTATGACGACTATGGTTAACTTTATTTCAATAGCACTTTGTCTGGTCACGTCAGGAGATTTACATAAGCTCCGCTCTACATACAGGTTTTGCCACACAAAATTTGTTTTTGCTATCTGATTTCCCAACCAGCACCTGTGGTTGTTAGGCTTCCATTGTGCAAGGCATTCTGCACAGCCTACACACATTTTATCTATAGTGCAAGTAATGTCAAAAGACAAAGTCAGAGTAGGATAATAATAATGCAGACAGATTGAAAGGCCCCGTATCCTTCTATTTTTCATCTGTCATTTTGGACAGACTTTCTCCCTTTGAGTTGAATATTCTTTTTCAGTTAATGTTGATTTTTTTTTAAGCACGCCTTATTGGCTGACTGGCTGTCTGACTGGTCAAGACAGGTGATTGCTTACAATCCAGAAATGATGTCAAACCTGGGACAAAATCTCACTGGCTTTTTTTTTTTTTTTAAACAAAATTTGTCCAACCCTTTTGGATCCTTTCAGACAACTACATAACTGGAAAAATTTTTACAATAGGGGACCTTTAAAGGGGAAAACTGCATTTACCTTGGCATAGTTGAATAAGGAGAGTTTGGTACATGGAACTGACATACAGTGAACCTTAAACTCTGCAGTCTCCCATTTCAAATGCAAGTCAAGAGAGCAATGTGTCGTAACAGTCGCAACACATAAATATTTACACCGCAAAATTTAAATACTCCAGCTACAACGCTTTGTCATTTCTTAGGGAAATTACACTTACATCTCCCTATATTTGTAAATAAAGTCTGATATTATTTCACATTGTTTAGTTTGAGAATACAATGGGAAGGCTCATCGCCCCAACCCCCGCAAGACCCCCGACATCGTAATGGGCCATTATTGAGAACAAAATTATGTAGCCTATACATCGCTTGGCATTGTGTTCTGATGCAACTCTATAGAAAGCCTCTGTGGTTCTAGAGTGTCCCATTTACAATCTAGAGTGTCGCAGTTCCGGAATACGGAACCACGACAGTCAATGGGGGTGTAAAACCGTATATGGGCATTTTCCGGCCCGACCAAAGTCACATACCTTCTATGTAGACAATATAAAATACAGAATAAATGTATTCTATGGCCCCTTTAAATACGGTGGCTACAGCAACAAGAGATGCATAAAAGTTGTGTGTGTCAGTGTTATCTCATACACTACATCTGTAGAATCAAAGCTTAACATTTTTTATTAATCATAGCCTTAATTAAAATAAAAGTGTTCCATTTGCAGCCCAAATGATCAGAACACTGCTGGGGTTATGCAAGACTGAAATATGCATCGCCCTACAAAGTCAAAACATGATAGTGAGCTTAGTCATGGCCTTAGTCCTGGCCAAGACATGATCCCAACGGTGACCCCTGACCTCTCACCTCTCCCATGGCCCGTCCCTCTAGAGCCAGAGCCTGAAAGTCATGGTTTAGTTCATCCATCGACCGCACCTACAGAAATGACAAATACATTCATTGGCTAATCTATAATTTAACATGTATGCACAAAGTAGAGTAGCGCCTACTGTAAAAATTTATTAACTAGTCATTTATAATTCCTTGGACAAGCTAGAAGTAAAACCACCATTTGTTTCATGCAGGACATTTTGCTGTTGGGCAGCTTCCCAGGCCTGTCCAGCACAGCATCATGCTTCTACTAAGGCAGCATGTTATTATTTACCTAAAGACAGCTGCATCATGATTAAGCAATATAAATGCTGACAACAACCTCCCAAATAAAAATAAAAAAGGCAAATATTCATACAGTAAAGCAAGCAGTGGTTATCTGGTATGCCATTAAAAAAAAGAGGGGGGTTTCCAACACACACCTGGCTGTCGTGGATGTTATCACCGGCAGGCCAGCGATGTTTTCCAGGCTGCTCCCCATGCTGCCGCTGAAAAAAGTAGTCGACCATGGCATCGTCCTGGGAACGACCAGCACCCGCCACACCCTTTGACATGAACACACAGACAGCCGGGTTACATTACAATTACTGCTAAATGGCATGACTGGGCTTTTTCAGCCACGTCTGGCATGCACAAACAGGGAACAGTTTTATTTTCAAACTGAGAGCAGGCCAAGATCAGTGGACTGTAAAAGACACTTCTGACCTTTTATAACATGAACATCATTTGCCTAAATGTAACAATCGTCTCCATTCAAAACCTTGGCAAATTCTTTGTTGGTGAAGCCCTAAAAAGGTCTTAAGTTTCCTTGTCACCTATACAACCACATACTGCATTGACACTGAAAACATAGAAAATAGATCGGGCGATTTTCACAAGGTAGACACAGTTGAAGCCAAGTAAATTAATTTAGGTGCGCATTTGAAAAGCAGACAATATCGATAAATAATACGATTGAATGCCTGCTAATCGGCAGACCTAAAAAAGGACTATTTAACCCATTAAGACCAAAGGTGCGTTCTAAAAAAGCATTCTAAAACCTAAGGCATTGCGTGAAAACAACCGCCTAAAACCAGAGGGTTTTCTGAAAATGTTTTTAAACTAAAACTTATGTTTCTCAGCTTATGTAGCATACAGAAACATGAAATAAAATATTGTGAAGTTTGTGCCAATAGAAAAAATATTTATAAAAGATCGCCATGTGTATTCTGCTGTCTGAACAACCAGGAAATGCCGACGCGCCGAGATGCGTAGTATCAGCGACGGTTATTTTTGGTAGTATACATTGGCCAGAGGCTAAATAAAAAAATTACAAATCCTAGAATGCATTTTGCCTTCCACACATACAGGGTCCGAAATTAACACCCGCCAAGCGCCAATGGCGGGTAGATTTTCCGTTTGGCGAGTAAATGTCAGAAGA
>JAODLI010001468.1:0-11218 GCA_027575585.1 Percopsis omiscomaycus
TTATTTTAGTGCTGAATTTTTTATCTCACACACACACACACACACACACACACACACACACACACACACACGACCCACCACCACCACCCCACGTGAAGCAGCCAGGTGCCAAATCACACCCAGCTGCCCTGAATAAAGCATCTGACACACTGACTCCCCGGCTGACTAATAGCAGGACGGAGAACTCTGGGTCTCTCTGGCGAAGCTCCACACTCAGCTCATTACACACGATAATGAGGAGGTTTTGTGCTGACCAGGCATGGCCTGAGCGCCCCCTAACCCCCACTTGTGGAGGAGCTGTTCCTCAGTCACGGTGCTGAACAGAATGGAACCAAGCTGGGCTTCTTAGCTTTAGCTAGCGTCTGTTAGCCGCGCTAGCATGCATGCGTGTGTGTTGAGTATTGTTCAAATCACTATTTAAATTTAAACAAGATTTAATTTGTCATCTAACATAACAATAACGTATTACTGTAAATAAATCAAATAACTTTAATTAATAATTAATGCAATGCTTCACTATTCATTTAAGTCTTTCCATTTGCAGTTCTGATTTTTTATTTTCTTTTACATTCTCTGTCAAGGTTCGACATTGCCAGGAAAATGACACATCACATCCATCCAGCAGATGTTGCACAGAGAAAAAAGGCACAACTAGATCTCAATGTAGGTCACAACTGACCTGGGTCAAAAACCTGGACTAAACTCTAAAAGCAGCTACATACTAGTGGAAGCATCATATCTAAACAACAGGACCGGCCAGCTATACTGAACAACCACAGCAGGGCTCCCTCCACAGGGGATGAGCCAATCCGATCCCTATCCGGGCATGCAGCGATGACCCCGGCTTGTTAATGCCACATCAGTTCAACTTCTAAACCACTGTCGTTCACTGGCTGTATCAGATTACTGAGCCTCTGGCCCTCTAAGCCCTGCTGCAGCAGCCAATCCCATTACAAATAACATTACAAGAGACACCAAGCTTAAGTAGTTAGTTACATAATGAGGGGGGAGTCAGGGGATTTGCTGCCTTGAAACACATGGCTAGAAGTTTAGAAACCATGATTCACACACTCTTTGTTAACTGTGTAAATTGGCTGTGATTCTGGGCCCATTTTAAATTGGCTGTGTGTAAAATCTATTATCAATACACAATTCCACAGGAGCGTGTACAAGCAGAATGAATGTTTTCATGTCTCCAGCCACCATGAAACCCACTGGTTCAGCGTAACTACTTTAAGCAAAAGCCGCACCACCATTTTGTATCAAACATCAATGCGCGATAGAGACAAAAATACACAAACATACACAATGTGCCCAGGGAGGGTTCCCCTGTCAAATGTGACACAACCCACATGTTTGTAAGATTGATATTTGATGTGGCATATTTGATGGTTTATATGTTTATATCGACTTTATTAAAAGGTATAATGAAGCCTTAACTAAACAGAATTCTATTAGAGTAAAGATAGATGCAGCATACTTATCTATAAGCATGGTGCATATATCTTTACATTATATACATAAGGTTTTGACCATGCTTCACATTCAGAACATCTGAAACAAACAACATGTCCGTCAACATCAAACGATGCCTGCTGAAGACGGGACAGAAGTGTGTTTCTGCGGGCAGACACACAAGGACCAAGAGGAATATAGACATTGTCCTGAAGAAAGGATGAGGTGCTTTCATCCCACACTGCACAAACACACTCATTTAAAAAGACAGTGCCCCTTGGGCTGTGTGCCAACACGCTGCTTTTATCCAGCAAGGGAACAAGCATGAAGAGAAATATCTTTAGAGAGACAAGACGAGAGTGAAGGGAGAGCAAGAGAGACAGAGAGAGAATGAGCTAGAGAGAGAGATAGAGAGTAAGAGAGACTGACAGAGAGAGGGAGAGAGTGAGACAGAGAGAGTGAGAGAGAAGGCGGGAGGGAGACAGACAGACAGACAGACAGAGAGATAGAGAGATAGAGAGAGGAACCGAGCCACTCCACATCTCCGGGCTGACGACTTATTGTTTACCCTCCTCAGAGAGACACAGAGGCGACATCATTTCCTGAGACTGGGGTCAACCAGGAAGTCCGGGTCACGCTATCAACACTACCCTACACTACGTCCAAAAAGCCCTCTACGGCCACATATACACTACACACATCTCAACAACAGTCACGATCGAAGCATTGGAGCAAAACGTTAGCAAAACGTTAATGTGATTATCAAAGAAAATTGTTTTTATTGCGTTTTATATATTGTGACTGGTCAAGAGCAAATGGCTGCTTAAAGCATTAGGCTCAAGTGGAATTATGTCACACAGCTGATGCCCCATAAGCAAACTGGTCCATACTGGTGTTACACAGATCGCCTGGGAGCTTGCCCGGTCAGACTTCAGGTTACAGCAGTATCTAGTGGCCGGGACATCTCATTACACCCTCTCCTCCCAGCTGTGCATCACAAGCAGCACTTAGACTGAGAATTATGGGGACAGTACTCACATGTTCTCATTTAAATACAGGTTTTCAATGTTTTTTCTTTTGTGTGTGTGTGGAATTTATCCCGATTTTCAAGTTTTTCAACCCATTTAGGCTCATCTGAACATGTGTGTTTCTGTGTGTGTGCAAGTGTGTCTGTGTGTGTGCGTGTGTGTGTCTTGTGTTTATCTCAGCAGTTTAGTCAGCCTGGTATGGGGAAGACAGCCACAGTTATTGATTTAATTGTCTGATAATCTGTGAGCATTAATGCCTACAGCCCAGAGGGCTGAATGGGTGTGTTTTTGTGTGTGTGTGCATGAGTTATAGAGAGAGAGAGAGAGAGAGAGAGAGAGAGAGAGAGACACACATGACATTGAAGCTGTCCTTCCCTCTGAGCAGGTTGTGACTGTAAACTCCACAGTGTGTGCTGCTGTCGTCACAATGGAGGCACAAGAGAGATGTGAACCAGACTAAAGCACGTAGCCTATATCGTATTTATGAAAAGTTGTAGATAGGTTAAAAAGGCGATGACCCTTGACCTGAGACGTGACCAGAGAGATCTCCCGTGCTCCTCAGTCTGAGATAAACGACAGCTGAAGCAGCATTAAATTAGTCCCGGGCAGCACATCTCACAGGGGCTGTAACCATGGCGCCAGGCGGGCATCACAATGAATTATGGACTCTATGGCACTATAAAACGCTGCATTAATATTTACATTGAGCATTTCATAGCAACTCTCTAAGGCAGAGCTATTCAGAGCATTCACCCCAAGTCTCAATTGAAGATCATTATATTTAAAAGATCCATTTCACACAGTCTGCTACGGTATGACTGTCTTGGTCATCAAGTGTGTGTACAAAAATGTCCAGGTGTTTGTATGCATCTGGACTGGGAAATAGTACCTCCAATGACTCAAATCCTAACTAGAATAACTCTCAGTTGACGACAGACACTTTAGTTTTGCGATAATCCACATTTGCAAGGCACTGTCTCTTCATTAACAACATGTGATCAAACCAACCAGGAAATCCGTCCAAACTCACAATCACCTAAACCCTACAGCCGTTACACGTTCACAATCTGAGAGAATTTGCATACGCAATTAATGTGGGCTGCGAGGAACAGGAATTGACTGACAGGAGCCCAGCTGGCTTGTTGGTGCACATAGTCACGTGTGCTCTATCAAACCGACTGAATCTGAAGCTATTGAAACGCTTGACCTCAGAGCACACACACAAACACACACGCGCGGTACGGCTGTCTCTGTGACTCCGTGAGTTCCATGAGTCACAACGCTAACTCTCTCTCAAAGTTATAGGCTGTGTTTCCCCCTGTCGTCTCAGAGTGTGCAGACAGTCAGCAGGTATTCTGCTATTTAACCTGCTCTCTTTATGCTCCCTTCTCCTCAAGGTTATCCCCCCCCCCGCGTGGAGCGGAGTCAGAATCAATGGCGAGAGCGGCACCGGCTAATCTATATGCTGCGGCTGTGGGGAAGTGTGAAGGGACAGCCATGTTTCATTATAAATTCAAGGCCAATCTGTTCCTGGGGCAGGGAAGCATGATGTCAACGTAATGAGTTAATTTGGCAGATAAGGAACAGCAAAGGAAATCTCTGAAATTTCACCAGCAGCAAGATGGCTCCTCAGGCCCCGAGCCAGCCCTATTAAAGAGAGTCCGTCATTATCATGGCGCTCTCCACAGAGCAGTAAATAAGAGCAATCACGACCCCCCTCGGCGTGGTAAACGCTGGCCTGAGGCACTGCTCTAAAGAAGCCATTAACCCCTCTGGATTGAGCAGAACTACGTCTAAACGTCTTTTTGGATTCAAACTCAAGCGAGCATGTGCCCATCCCACAGCCAATTGCAGAGTGGCTGTCACTCCCATCTACCCCTCCCCTCCCCGCAGAGCTCCTAGGCCCACACACTACTCTACCCCTCCCCCTGCAGTCACGTGCCCACTTTACGTACAGTTAAATAATTGTACCTTTACATGACAATTCCTGCTGGTGTCACAGACCCCAGAGACCACAGTTTACTAGGAATTATATCCCATTCAGGACAGTGCCTAGCTATTATCCGCCCGTGGGCTGGCCTGGCCCCTGGGCGCCGTGGTAATGAGTGTTTTGTCTCCTGACTGGGTGGACATGTTTTGGAGAGCAGCCCTCCGCTTGCCCCCCGCCCTAGAAGCCGGTGCTGCCGACTGCTCTGGTTCACCGGTGCACAATGCTGGGGGTTCGTGACATGATTTAAAAGATTGAGAAAAGTTGAAAAGCCTTATTATTATTATTATCGCATATTTTTTTATTCATAAGATGTGCATACATTTTCATGAGGTTTATGGTTATTCATCTGGTTCTTATGCTACCATGTTATGTGCCAGTGAAAGTGTTTCAAAGCTAGTTGCTAGCTACAGTATGCTTTTTGCTGTTTGTGGCTCTTGAATCTTTTGAGAACGTTCAGATGATCCTTCACGAGCCCCACACACATCAGACTGTACCATTTCTCAAGCGGAGGGGTGTAGCAGGGGCCATTCCTGGACATCGTCCCTGTGTTTGACAGGGACGCTGCTTGCTAGCAGGTGATTTCCTCAAGTGTAAACATTCCAACAGTTAAGTGGGTAATATCATGCAGGGGTTCTGACTAGCAGGACCACAGGGGGAGAGAGAGTTTTGGAGAGGGGGGAGGGGGAATGTGTCAGATTGTGTTGATAGCGACAGTACGCTGATCCTGCCATACATGTGTTCCTCTACAGCGCTCGTGGCTAAAATGGAGAGTGCGGGGGGAGGAGGAGGAGGAGGAGGAGGAGGAGAGGGGGGCGCTGGCATGACAACCTACAGCGGGCGGGATGTGTGGTTGCTATGGTGACAAACAAGGATGTTTGCATCAGAGGCAGATCTCGGTGGCAAGAAGCCCTGGAGCTGCGGTAATGGAGAAGCAGGCCGGCGCGGAGGGGCCGTCTCCATGTCTCCATACCATCCCCTGGTCTCTCTCTCTCTCCCTCTCTCTCTCTCTCTCCCTCTCTCCCTCTCTCTCGTGTGCAGCTAACGACCTTTAGCCCGCCTGTGTCCCCAGGAACAATACAATCTACTTTACAACACCGACTAAATTAAAAGAGTGCTGATGTATTAATTTTCATTACTTCACAGTGCCCTTTATTAATAATGACCTTGATTGGTAGTGAAACAATACAGCAATGTCACAGGCGTACGTACGGTGACTTTTATTGCAACATTTAACTTGGGCTCACTGGACAAATTATTAGACGACAGGCGGTCGGAAGCAAACAGGTAAATTATGTGCAAAGGAAGTGATTTATCATATATTTGACAACAATTATTAAAGCTAAACATACTGTCCTCACATTTGGGCGGTAGAATGCAATCTTCTCCTAATTACCGTGACACATTTGCCACTAGCGGAGGACGTTTGTGTCTCGGCCGGGCAGCGGTGGATGACATTGATGTTAATTGCTTTTACATCTCGTTGTGGAAGCGTGTCTGTGTGTGTGTGTGTGTGTGTGTGTGTGTGTGTGTGTGTGTGTGTGTGTGTGTGCGCGCGGCCTCCTGCTGCTTTATGACTCATGTATCCTCCTCCGAGGCCGCCAGAAGCTGCGACAGGGCCGCGGCACACACCCCTGCCCACGGTGGCGGGGCTGTGGGGGCGCTGGGAGAGAGCTGGGTGTGCAGATCGGTGCTCTCCAAACACCGCATTCAGCAGGTGCCAGGATTTGAATGTGCCACTTTGTCCGGCCAAAATTGCCATTTTTGTTTGATACAGTGCCTTTTGAACTGGAATTATTGACATAAAACGGCAGCTATTTCACTGGCGTAAACAGGGGGCATTGAGCATTGGCTCTGAAGAATAGGCCCTAACAAATTGGATTCTGCCCTCGTCTCCATGTTGCCACTTACACCATGAACACCGTGGTTAAACCAACAGCAGAGCGGGGCCAAGAAACACTAGTATAATTGCGCCGGGCCCGCAACACAGTGTGTGTGAACAATGTGAGCCAAAATGACATTTACACAAAGCGGCCGAACCGGCCGCTTCACATTTCAGTTTCCGTCCACACTTAAGCTACTATTGCCTTATGAGCGCGTCAGGCAGATGCATCATGGGATGCCATGAGTCTGTCACATCCCTTGCAGTCTGACACCATGAGAGAGAGAGAGAGAGAAAGGGGGGGGGAGAGAGAGAGAGAGACAGCTGACAGCTCTGGCGGCGTATGACCTTCATAAATATTGAAGTGTATTCGATGTCTGTTCCTGGCCACAGTGCCTGGCCTTCGGTAATAACGACTGCTGGAAAGGCTCAAACCTGGACCAGGGGCCGGCAGGGACCACCATAATGGCTCCCGGCATCCCACCTGCAGATGGTATTAATCTCTAATAAATCCTCCGCTATCCGCGCTTGGCAGGGGGAAATAAAGGTATAGGGGGATGATGCCTTTTGCTGCGGCTAAGTATGAATCAGGATATTAAAAATGGTAGGAGGGCGAAAGCAATTTCCCTCATAAAGGGGATTTTAAAATTACAGCTCTCAGACTGAAAGTAGATTTTGCTCGCTGACACAAAATCATCTTTTCCCCTTTTCTCACCTCTTACAATGAAACACCCCCTATCAGCTACATCTGGTATGTTATATATATTTTTATATATATAAATATATATGGGAGAGAGCATTTTTATGCTCTTTCGGTGCATTTAGAAGACAAAGAAGGACATCTAATAGTCTGATTATATCAGGCCTATATCCACTGCCTACACTATAATGAGCTCTGCCTGGCATCTCTCTGGTGGACGGATCACTGCCGATTAACACTAACGACATTTATCGGGGAATGTCGCACCTAGACACCAGAATATAAAATAGCTGAATCAATACTGTATTAGTCAGTCAGTGATAAGTAGACATTTGCTTGTATATGAAAGTCGTAAATTGTAATATTTAATGCAGCCCCCAATTGTGTGTGTGTGTGTGCATATCATATTGTCGTATTGCGAGTCAACCGTGTAATCTGGATGTTATGGCGGCAAGTCTAACCAGGTCAAGCAGCCATGGGTTACATGTCCAACCCTAAACACTATATGGAGACTGGAGACCGGGCTGATTAGACGACCAGTGTTAAGTGTAAGACCACCCTGACACAGACGTGGGTCGACCAGGGGGCTCAGACGGGAACAGCAGAACATCAGTCAGCAGTTCCACGACGATTGCGATTGTGTTTGGAGCAGAAACCTTGAGATGTGTGTGTGTGTGTGTGTGTGTGTGTGTGTGTGTGTGAAGCAAAGTGAAACGCACACCAAGGAAACAAGATGTGAAAGTAGAACTCGCCTCTCAGACGTGGCACCTAACAACCCGAGATAGCAACAGTATACAGTACATGACTGCTTGTGTACACATGCCCATAGACACACACACACACACATGCACAGAGCATGTGCACAGCATCCATCAGTGCCCAGTGGATTTGTCCTTGACGTACCCTGCTGTGATTGGCAGGAAGACAGTGGCACTCACTGCAGTGGACAAATTAAATATAGCATAATAATTCAATATTCCAATTAACAAAACAATGTGTTTTGTTTCTGGTTAGAAATGTTCAGAGTCACATAACTGCAAATTTGATAACAGGCTTGTAGACATTTCTACATTACCCAGAATGCTTTGCTAGATCACTAGAGTTTTATAGGTAGAGCAACTCCACGCGCTGCCAAATACGTAAAATGTTTATCTGCAGTGGCATTATGGGTAATTTTCAGATTATTGTGTGTAAAGATCCTCTTGACAAACTGTTGACTCAAAAAGATTAAAATATTCAAGCATTCAAACAAAGAAAACACTGTTGTTTGTTGGGAAATACAAATAATATTATAACTTTTCTTCGCTCAATGATTCAGCTGAATGGTTTGTAGGTCTATTTGCAAAAGCTTATTTTCATATTATCTCCATATTATTAGGACTGAATGTTGTGTAAATAAAACTTTTATATTTTCAGGTCACATCCACTTGATACTGGATGCCGTGTGTAATTCAGTGATATCTCAAACACTGAAATCATGCTTGCAGTGTGTATGTGAACTACATGACCAATATGTAGTCTAAGATGGCTAATGTTTACTATTTATTCAGCCCACAATATCCTATTTCCATCTCTCTCTCCATTTTCCTTCCATCTGCCAAAGCCTCCAGTGTCTGTGTTTCTCTGAACACGTTTCCCCTGAGGCCCTGAGAGCCCGCCTGAGGTCTGACGCCCGAGCTTTTGGTGGTCAGCATCCAGGCGAATGGTCACATCATGAGAGATGCTATATAAATAGCATAAATAATCCTCCATTTTCTACAAAGATCAAGCCTTACACCACACACACACACACACACACGCACACTGTGACTCGTGACTCCATTCTTTGTCTCTATCCATCATATTCATCCATCCTCAGCTACAAGAAAACATCTGACCGATAAACGAAGCTCAGACTGAACGCTAACTCGTCCAGGCGTGTGGCCTTTTATTCTGAAGCGTTCCCTCTAAACATCAGAGCCCAGACAAAAGGTCGAAGCCGCTTCGCCCATCCGGCCTGGGGCTTGGGGTAGCTCTTTAACAGGCATCATAAAATGCCCCCCCCCCCCCGGCGACGACTAACTTAGCAGTTGATTATCTGGGGGTTAACATCTGCCCTCGTCTGTTTTGGTTTAATCTGGATTCATAGGCTGTTTGCTGTTTTGCCCTTACAAAGTCCTCCTCTAGTTGGGGTGTTTTTTACATTATGATATTCTTTTACATCACGATCATTCTTTTTTACATTACGATAACAAAAAACGTCAATCAAACTATCAATAGTTCTAACGACATAGTGTGTAAGATGTAGTATAATTACTTTAAAGCCTATTAGGTATTTCTATACATAGTGTATACAGTATAATACAGTATAATAACTGAGCACAATCAGTGTCTCCAGTCATCATAAAAATCCCTTGGTTGGAGCACGGTAGGACACGTTGTGATACGATGTACGGGCACCTTCTTTGCTCCACTCTATACAGTCCCTTAAATTAGTATACTTACGTAATAAATATGGGCATGGAGGTTTTTGTCATTCTATGCTCCCAAACAGTCTCCGCCGGCTTCAGAAAGTCATAAACACAGAAGCTTTTACCCATCAGCTCTGATTCAGTTAGTGCTTGTGAGACGAGGCATCTGCGAACGCTCCCAGAGAGTATGTAAACATAAGCTCTGCCTTGGGAAATGAGCTGAGAGGCCGTTTAGGTTTGTCCGTCACCTGGTAACGCTTTTGACACACGGGAGCGTTCTGGTTAATCTATTCCTAACGCTCAACAGCTCAGCAGATCAGCTAGTGGAGACCTGGGCATGAAGCACGCACCTCTCTGTCTAGCTACAGTAGCTATCCATCCATCCATCCATCCATACAGACCTCATTGTTGCCCCAAAAACGCTTTAGCTAGCATCAGTTACCTCTGGCTCCAACTTTGGTCAGTATTTAGAACATTTAGGATGTTGTCGTCCAAGTTTGGAACACAACCGCCCACAAAGGTTCGGGCGGCGCCCGCCGAGTTTCAGTCGGACGCAATGTTTTTTCTAACGCCTGTTTCGACCATGATGGGTAATTCCAGCCTCCTCATAACCTGCCAGATTCACTATCCCTGGAGCAGACAGAGGTCACCGCAGCGTCGCGCTCGCCCCGGGGAACCGAGAGCCGGGGCCCTTGGTGCCCCGTGCACGCAAGTGCTGCTTCAGAGGACCCGGAGGAGAGGATAAGCCTCTTACGCAATGGGGAGGGGGGCTCCCTCCAATCACAACAGCAGAGATAGTGGGCAGAATACAAAGCAGGTGCCCTCGCCAACGTGCTGCCCCACGTTTTGCCCGCTCAGACGCTAGTGAACAGGAGAGGCGGGTGTTATTGATCACGTTTACCAATATGATACCAATATGGCACGCTTAATAGAGGATCAACATGCACGAGGGCACACAGGAGGGAAAGTCACAAACAACAGGCTGGATGGAGAGAGAGAGAGAGAGCGACTGTGTGTGTGTGTGTGTGTGTGTGTGTGTGTGTGTGTGTGTGTGTGTGTGTGTGTGTGTGAGCGCGGGGATTAGCTTCCCCGGGCTGAAGGCAGCTGCTTGTCTTCCATCTCCATTCCCTCCCTTCATCTCTCCATCTGCCCACGCACGCACGCACACTCCGGTCGCCCCGCGCAACCACAGATCTGTTCCATATACAACCCACAGCAGCCCATATACAACGCGCGCACACACGCGCGCACACACAGAGAGAGAGAGAGGAAGAGAGAGAGAGAGAGAACTCTGGAGCAAGAGATGAGCGAGTCCTACCTGGCACCAGGAAACACCTTCAGCTCCAGATGTGACGGTCCCGACGAGAAGACACGCTCATCTGGACGGCAGCGAGAGGCAGGCAGAGAGAGAGAGTGACAGAGAGAGAGAGAGACAGAGAGAGAGAGAGGATGTCGGAGTGATATTGAGTATGCAAGTGTGTGTCAGAGAGAGAGAGAGAGAGAGAGAGAGAGAGGGGGGGGGAGGGAGGGAGGGAGGGAAAGGAGGAGTCTGGTACATGAATACAGGAGGAGAGCGAGTGTGCTGATGATGGCTCTCTCGCCCCTCTCTATAGTCTAGTGGGAGTGGCAGGGATGGCGCTGTCGCACACACACACACACACACACATACAGACCGTGCGCGCTCAGATGGGGGGAAGGGGGGGGGGGGGGGGGCGG
>JAODLI010001469.1:0-11217 GCA_027575585.1 Percopsis omiscomaycus
ACACACACACACACACACACACACACACACACACACACACACACACACACACACACACACACACACACACAGTCAAATCTACACATGAACACAGATTCTTTCACTCACACAGCCAAATCAATACATTTGCAGTCATACAAGGCTACCCCTGCATTCTTCCTTCTTTTTGATGGAATACACTGTGACTCACTCTGTCTCTACAGTCTATGGGGCAGAGGTATAGCAAAGAATTAGCAAATTGAACAAACGTATAGACACTGACTTCACATATTACAAATCGTAACAAATTACAAGCATAATGGAATAAAAAAATGGATTTAAGTGTGGTAAACAGCAAGCTACGGTTGTGGCTCTACCATGTGGAAGGCGCAGCATTTTGCGTGTTTAATCTGAAAGGCTCTTAATAATAGGAGGAAGGATAGTCTAGTGGTATAGGTATTGGACTCCCAGCCGGAAGGTTGTGGGTTCGAGGCCCCAGAGTTGGCCTACCTGTAAGCATCCTTGAGCAAGATGCCTAATCCCTATCTGCGCCATGTAATAGCATCATGTAGTTGTAAGTCGCTTTGGATAAAGGCGTCTGCTAAATGACCTCATTGTAATTGTAATACTTGAGAATTGTTTGGGCAGTGTGAGCGCGTGAGGCTGAAGGTGAAAGCGTGTGTCACACGCCAGGAGCATAAGAGTTGTCAACCCTGCTTGAATCATACATTGCGATATGGGCGTTGTACAGCTGCATGGAAATGAGAATATTATTGAAATATTTTCAGTAGGCGTATTGGTTGTTTGTGTAGGCGTATTGGTTGTAAATGCAGAAAACGTAATACTGTCCGCGTGTCAATGTACTGTATGTAGAATGTTGACTAATGAAGGCATACCATCAGATAGGTCCGCTGATCGACCAGCTCACAGCCGTGATGTTATTTGCCATAACACACTCCCTCTCCTGTCCTATTGCTTTATTGACTGAAGTAAAACAGAAAGCATTTAGACAGGCATGTATCTAGGTCTACTTTTTTTACTTTGTGAAGAAAGGCTTCAGGCATCAATAAAACATCTCGCAGTGATAGTTTGACAGATTGTTTATGCAGCTCACTTTTCAAGAGTGAAACTGAATATTGTGTATCTGTGTTTCTGTGCATCTGCATGCCTGTCTTTCCGGTCACATTTGTGTGTACCCGTTCTTGTCTACTGTATGTTTATTTATTTTTTTGCATGCACCAAGTCTGAGTTTGTGTCAATACACACATATGTTCGTATGTGTGTATCGCACGTCTGTAAAGGCAAATGCATTCCCCTGGACCAGGCAAATCTACAGGGCATGAGCAATGTCCCTCAGCCTGAGTGGGCTGAGGGACCTATGATGGATGCCGCTCTCTCAAGATGAGGCCTGGGATGCTGTCTCTCTCTTACACACACACACACACACACACACACACAAACACACCTACGCACACTGTGTGGAGTTGGAGAGAAATCAGCTCTGTTCCAGTGTTAGAAGAGCCCGGGCTGTAATTAGGCAGACTGTGTTTCTGGCTCATTTAGATAAAGCTGGCCACCACAGGACAACACTGCAAGCTCTGGCTGTCCTCAACTTGGGGGTTACTTTTAAACACAATGACAAATTGAGACAGCGGGATATATTTGTATCGCGGTGGGTGAATAGATGAATTTGAATCATAATGGGTGGAGTAAACCCCTAAAATGGATACAATATATATATTCAATCTATCGTATCTTTAAACTTTTTTAAACTTTAAACTAAAATTTAAACTTGCTGTATGAGTGTATTATATATTATGTGCTAGTAAATAATTAATTTATTAAATACAAATGTATAAATACTCTATTGAAAGCCGCACGACTGTACACAAATCGATCACTTTACTTCTGTGTACATAAATTAGGTGCATAGTGAAGCAAAAATGTCTTTGTATGCGACTACAGATGCACATCTGAGATAGAATAACCATATGAAGCAATGCCACGGGTATTGGTATTAACTGCTCAATGCAGTGTCGACATGGCCACTGAATTCACACTATAGGCACTTTTCCACTGCAGTAACGGGCTGTTTTAGAGGGGGCGGCACCACTGCAGGAACCAACCCTGTAAGTAACTCTTTCAGGGTCGGTTTCGGGGGAAAGAAGTACTAGAAGTCCTACTCTGGGGTAGGTACTTCTGAGCGTCCCTGAAAAACTGCTGGGCGGGGTTCTTAAGCATATAAAAAATATAATGTATTTCTAGCGAAACTCCTAATAATTACCAATATTGTGCATGTGAAAGTTTGTGCCCGTAGAAAAAATATTTATTAAAAATCACAGATTGTAAAAATGTCCTATTGAAAAGTTGTAGTGTGAAGTTGTAGTCTTAGTTAATGTTCAAGGCATATAAAAACATTTATTTTCAGCAAATCTGTTCATTACAGTACTCCAACTGTGCTTGTGAAACAGTTTGTGCATGTAGAAGACAGCCTAGTTAGAAAGATCGCTAATTCCAAAGCACTCTGGCATATGGTCTGCATACAGCAATAGCCGATGCAAGCTTATTAAGGGCCCCTTTCAGACCGAACGCAATGACGGCACCGCTGCACTCTGAAACCATTATTTCCAAAGGCTTGCATCTCGCAACGACAGCTTTGTGTCGTGACTGTGTATGCCTATATGATAAACATAGCTTAGACACACCGATGCATCTTTTTTGCTGGCAACAACAAAATGGCGTAGCACCGCTAGAAGTTTTGAAAACCCTGCCTATTTTGCACTGTCCTCTGCGACTTCCCTGAACACCCTGTAGAAGTGCACGCTCAACCCAGTTCTGTCTGAAAGGGCCTTTAGGTTACATCAACTTGTAAGACTGGAGGTTCCTACACCGCGATGGAAACGGCTGAAAGGGCCGATTAGAAGGCCATTGAAACGTTCACGCCATCTGGGAAGTGGCCCAAGTTCCTGCAGTGGAAAAGCGCCTTATCTTTGGTTCTGTCTTTCAAATATAGGGCTCTAAATGTACATCCATATATCCACCCCAAACGCTCTGCCCTGTTCAACAATCTTTCCGTGTTCCTCCTATCTAGTCCTGTCAAGTTCTGTTTAATCAATGACAGCCTTCACTGAAATAGATATGCAAACAGGCTGTAAGCGTTGTAAGCATTGTTGAATCTGACAACTTTCTCGTTGGAGCATAAATGATCAATCCTTGGCACCTATGGTTTGTTACAACGCAGAATGCTAAGGCTCTTGAGATATTTATAGCCAACTTTTTTTTGGCATGCTAGCGTTGAGGTTCGGTTGGTCTGGGGCGAAGGATGCCAGGTATCCTTTGGTTTCTCAGTCACCTGTTGCCAAGGCACGGGTGCTTCCATTTGGCACACCCTCTCTTTTATTCTCTGTCTTTGTTTATGGGCTTTCGTCACTTTTACACTTGCGCTCACGCGCATACAATTATCACTTTCGCGAGCACACATATTCACTTTGCCCGCTGTTCGCACTTCCACTCCGCTATTCTCCCTCACCGCGTCGTACACCTCATTTGCGCTCAGTATTCCCAAATATTCCAGGTTTTTCATTCCCCGTCCACCCCCCTCTACGTCTTTCACCTTCTGTTCCTCTCGCTTACAGCGAGACATATGATGGTGTGGACGTCACACACACACACTCCATATGATCCCGCGTTGAGTCACGGCAGCCCGCTATAGAGGGTGTGAACGACACCAGACGTGCGAGGATTGAGCAGACACGCATATCAGGAGCGTGTGCACGGTGAGACAATTAGTAGTGGCAGTGCTGGGGCTGCCAACGGTCTTAACTCAGCCTGTTTGCCCTGACACATAAGGAGAGAGACAGCCAAGCAGATCATCTGCTCAGCACTGCCACACACTGGGCTCCTCCGAGTGGGCACACCCTCTAACTGTGTGCGCGCTGCGGCTTATGTCTGAAGCCAACGCCCGTGCGCATATGTTAGACTGATTCCCAAGGTTATTGCAGTATAGTGTTTTTAATTTCATCTTTATATCTAGAACTACACATTTTATTTGAAAATGTTTTCTTTAGTATCCTACATTCATTTAGTGCAATTTATTTAGTGCAGGGGAAATACTGTGGGAATAGGCTACTTGTTTGCATTTCAGTTTATTTTGATTGCCTTGCTATGTGCACACATGTTCATTTAGCTGTTGACTATTGTCTCCACAGATATAGATATATGGTTGAACATCTCCCGCCTTTTTGTCAATTGTTTCAGTAGAAGAAATGAAGTTTTTCTAACGATGTGAGGTGTGATGGTATCAGCGTTGCTTTGGTCATCATGCAACCTACACTATTATGACACATTAGCCCTCAGTTAACCTTCATACATTTAAGGTACACTCCTCAGTTTGGGTCTGTAACTGAACTTGTGGTTGAAACTATAGCATTATTACAACAGTAAGTAATCGCTGAATGTACCTTTGAGGTTAGATTCACCCTTGGACAGATCACTTTGTATGATGTTTGGCTTTGTTTTTGTTTTTTGAGCATTTATATTTAATTAAACTTTACTATTGTGCTAATATTGTACAACCCGACATTATGGAAAATGCTTCTAAAAACTAAAAGGAGTGATTTGTTAATTCTATTCACCATGTACTATATTGGAAACACTACAATAATACATTATTTGATGTTTTCCCTTAACATTGTTTTGTGAAAATATACACTGAAAATATACAAAAGTTGGGACAGTTGAGTGTATAACATCACTGAATAACATCATATTTCCTTTAGTGTTTGGGCACTGAAGACATCCTTTTGTGAAGTTTAGCAAGTAGTTTTTGTTGCCAAAATTTGTGCTTTATAAATGTCCCACACTTTCTCAATCAGCAACATGACAGCAAACAGGCTAATCTAGCACCTGCACTACTTATGCAGTCATGCACTTAATCCACGCAGAATATGGTTTTGTGTTGTCCTACTGGAAAATGCAGGGATTCCCCTGGAAAAGACCACATCTGGACGGCAGCCCTCACAGATGTGCAAGTTACCTATGCTATCAAAACTGACATACTCCATTACCATGACAGAGGCTAGCTTTTTGAGGTTTTTTCCAAAACTATTTGCAACTATTTCCGAGAAGTCAACACTGTAAATAGCTTTTGGAAAAAACAGCTGTCATGTTCAAGCCAAGCCATGTTCAAGATATCCCTGCATTTTCTTGTTGTAGTGTTTCTAATATAGATACAATTCACAAATCACTCCTTTTTGTTTTTATTTGCATTTTCCATACTGTTCCAACTTTTTTAGAATTGGGGTTGTAGTTCTAAAAATCAAAACATACTCTTATTTTGTGGAGAGCCCCTGTCCACAAAATAATGTGATTTGATGTGATGTTATTTTCTTCTCAGGGTAAAGTTAGGCAGAACTACCCTGCACATTTGCTGTTAAGTTATCAAACTATCAAAAAAAGGTAAATTGTAAAAGAACCCATCAAAAAGAAGGTGTTAATTGCCCCACCTAAACAGGTGCAACAAAAAGTAGAATCTGGGCATGTCAATCAAGCAAGTCTGTACATGGCCACAAAGTCCAAAGACTCACAAAGCAAAACACCTGTGTGTGTGTGTGTGTGTGTGTGTGTGTGTGTGTGTGTGTGTGTGTGTGAGAGAGAGTATGTGATCAGTAAACTTTGTGATCTAGGCTGGTGTGGAGTTAAAATATCGTCAAACGTCACAAGTGGCGTAGACAGAGCAGTGCTATGACGGAGAAAGCAACATCCTAACAACCATCCCGATGTTCATGATAATAATAATGATAATAACGGCTAATAATTTGCATTGTTTTCCCTCTCCAGCTCTCGCTGTCTCAGCTGGCAGCGACTTCTCGCTACCCGACTATCAGCCACTCCAGCGCTGCGTTGCCTTGGCAACAGCCCTTTCCATCTCTGCTCTATCCTTCCCCGTTGGCATCGGCCCACCAGCTGTCACATGTCGTAAGATTCCTCCCCCACACCCTCCACCACACACACACAGATAAAGGCGAACACAGAGGTAGATGTGAATCTCTGTACACACAGAGAGATACAGTACAACAAGTATGCTCGTACACACACACACACACAAACATACATGCACATAAACACTGTATATAAATCTTTAGACAATCCCGAAGGACACACAGACATTCGACCATAGTCATTGACTAGAGTTCAAAGGCAAACTCACCTTTTATAGCACAGACTCCTACCCGCGGAGACACATGCAAACACACCGACACACACTCGCGCACAAACAGCTAGGAAGCTTGACAGCGCACTTATAAACGTATAAACACACGCTCAAATTCATACCCAGTGTGCTCTTTGTCTCTGGAGCGGATGGAGGTGTCGGAATCGTTTCTTTTCATCTTTATAATCAAAAGAAATATTATTCTTTGACTTTGCTTTGCAAATCTTTATACAAAGGACTGCTTCATTTTTCTTAGGATATCCAATATTCTGCATTACCTCATATTCCACCCAACGGGAGTTTCTTTTTATCAACCTTGTACAGGGATGATTTTATTAACTGCTTTGTGGTTACAAAGAAGTTTTATTTCCATTGATGCGTGTCTCTTAAACACTGAAACCAATTTATGATTCAATATAGAAATGCCTGACCTGTCTAGCGGTCATGGGAATAATGCTAATAGACCTTGGTTAAAAAAAGTGTTTGTTATTCTTTTTGTTTTGAGGTGCTTGGATCTTAAAATGGGTGGGATTGATCATAGGTCTGCCACACATTATAAAATGATTATAAAATGACAGAAAGTTCACACAGATCAGAATATTTAAAAGTATAGACATATGATAAGTTCTGTCTGAAATCTAAATGTTTATATCCACCAATATAAAGAAAGTTTTTTCAGAAATCAGAATGTTTATACAATATTCAACAGATTCATCAGAAATTAGAATGTTTACTGGATTGAGATAAACAAAAAACTCCTAACAAATCATATAAAAGTTAAAAGGTTCTGTCACTTTCCTGTGTTTTATCAATTAAAGATGATCACAATTTGAAGAGCACACAATTTTAGCAAAGATACATTTAGGCATTCTAATTTACTTAATAAACTTTTTACAACATTTTCAAAGCCAGACTATATGAGAAATGGGAAAGTCAAAAACTGTATACTGTGTTGATTTTTTAATAAACTGCTGAATAATTTCCTGAAACAACGCAAGGGTAACCTGTTCCCTGCAGTTGTGATTGCCACTGAGAAGCAGCAGGCGTAGTCATTTTGCCTTTGAAATCTGCCTTGTCTTTGCTAATTTAGACCACGCACCCCCGCAAGGATGCATACATTTGGGAACAGACATGCTCCACAAAAGAATCTGTGGTAGGAAATAATGGGATGAGGACTAAGCCATGATGCTGTAATCTTGGGATTTTACCTTGAATCATTTTCATACTTCCTTTTCATAATTCTGTTTGAAACTCCTCATATGTCTGCCAAATTGCGTCTTTGACACATACAGCAGCAACTGTTTGGATTCTACACATAGGAAGTATATAGTAGCTCTGCTGGTTTTTTAATCAGTGCTTCTAGAAGTGCTTGGAATTAACACCTAAGGAGGGACTCATTATGTGGATCTGTTCTAATACAGTCCCAAGGTACAGCCACAGCACGCAATATGACAAATCCATTTTAGACTTTAGAAGTAATTTTCCCAAATAAAATGTGCTGGTTCCACTTAGCTTGCTCCAAGAACTGAACAATGCTCATAAGATCCTTTTCTCCTCTACCTTAATTCCCCGGGAACCTAATACTCATTTGTGTTCCTAAGACTCGGCTTCTTGTTCTTGGAGTCATGGTACTGTACTTTGGGGGAAATTTGGGGAAAAGAAACTTTTACTAAGAAAAGTTAAAAGTACCTGTAAACTGATTCTAAGATTAAAACTGTTTTAGTCATTGAATGGTCTATTTGTCCATGTTTAGAAGCTGAACCCTGCTTTTGAAAAAGCAAAATCACGGTCGTGACATGAAAGCTTTCAGTCATTAAACACACTGCGGTTTCTGCCCTTCGTTTTACACGACACCCATTAGGTTAATGTATTGTGTGTTATTCTCATTCCAGGGAGAACATGGTTCATATTTTGTTGTTCAGTGTTTGTAGCGTGACTTTGCATGTGCTAATGAACAGCCTTGCATCCTCTCCAATAGGACCCTGCCAACTAAAGTGTGGCACACATCAAAGACTACTTGGAAAACAGTGCCAGTACCACACTACCACTAATTAATAGCAATAAAGAAATACTAACCCAAAAGTTAGTTGATAGGGGATGGAAATTTGTGAAATATAAAGTCCATTTTTGTTTTTTTCACATTTCCAGGCTGTGAGGGGTGAATAACTGATGTGATTAGTTTGAGGGATTCAGTGGCAATATTTGTTGTTGACAGTGATGTATTTTTACGGTTGTTTAATTGCAATGTTAGTAGTTTTAGGAAGAGAAGAAAATATAGTGAGCGCAGTAATGTTGCCACAAAACTAGCTGTTCTTGAGACTGCCCGTACCAAAACAAACAAACAATCAAACAAAGCAAAACTACAAAGTGCCAAAGTGCCTAATATTCTTTACAATTATTGGTATAAAGGAGCAGACAAGCTTTAGGTATCTTGCTCAAGGATGCTTAAAGGTAGGCTCTTGCCAAGGAGGACAAATAATACATGAGAGAGCAGTAGAGAGAGTGTAGCGGATATTAAAAAGTAAAGTCGCGGGCAAAATGTATATCATTCCAATCAAGGCTTAGGAATTCTCACCTACACACTCTTTTCATTCAACAGTGGCTCTAACAGCAATACAGTATATAATCGATATAAATAGACACCCTAAATAACCAGATATGACTTCAAATGCTTTAAGGATAGTTTTGCCAAGTGGCAGATGTGTGCCTGGTCCTTTATCTCCCTTATTCCACTGTGCCCTCCAGGCCTGCTCCGCCGTCAGTAACATCGTCCATCTGGAGATGGATCTCCAGCAGGTTGGGGACATGTCGTCCTCTGCCTTGGGTGATGGAGACCAACTCCTGGAGCTGCCCTTTACCCCTGTGCATGCGCCCGTCATAACCCTGGGAATGCACGTGCCCAGGTAGGCTACAAGATCCTTGTTAGCGCTACCAGTTTCACAGCAGCCCCCATAAACCTCAGAGGTACTGCCTCTAACTCCCATTAAATCCCCTGGAAACCCACACAGGTGTTGAGTTAACCTCTTCTCGGGTTGAAGTTGGCTTCGAGCTATACTGCAAATTTGCTGATGTCACCACTACTGCAACATTAACTGTGGGTGGACAGAGGCTTTAAAATCTGAAAGCAGGTTGAAGCACTCTGTGAACCCTTCAGGAAATACCGCTGAATATTAGAGTTATAGCATCTCTCTGCGATTGTGAATCCATGAGTCCTTCGGCAGTGTAAGTTAGCCAGGTAGACCCGAGTGGAATGCCTGGCTGGCAATACAGGTGACATGGCTTTTGCTGTTGTGAGATAAAGGGCTTTATTTAGTGCAACTGTTTTAGAAACATGCCTTGAACATGAACCCTTTTTATCTGGCCACATATCAAAGTCCAAAGCCTTGTGCAGTCTTCCATTACCGTGATTTCTCACTGTCTGGCTATCTGCCGACAGATCGATCCACCCCCTAATTGGCAGCATGGTACTACAGTATTGTAGTGTAGTCAGTGGGTAGAATTCCACTCTAAGCCAATTTAAGGAAATGTTTGTCAGGTGAGCCTTTTGAGGATTCATTTTATTACATTTACTGTAAACCTTTTGGTCTATGATGGTCCCTGAGCAATAGCCGATGTAATGCAATTGAGTGAATCTTAAAATGTATCTCAAAATGCCAGTGGATTTTATGTATGTACAGTAGCCGTTCAGTACAGGGGTGTGAAAATAAAATATCATGAGGTGCAAACAAATGGGCATACTCGTAAATAAGTGATTGCATTTGTGCAAGTGTGGCTGGCATGAAAACTGTATCAACTCTGGGTTCCTTGTCTTGGATGATGATTATGGTATTCCCTTCACTGGGCTCTGCCTAGTCACTTGGAGCCATAACTGACATTTTATACGTGTTTTTGGTGCGAAAAGAGAATTATGAAATCAGGTTTAATTGAAGTTGCAGTTGCATATCTGATGGACTTTCTTTTAAAATAGAGTACTAATCTGGGGGCTCAGGATTTCACAGAAGGAAAGTCACAGCCATGACGGAAAACTCAATCAATGATGTCTCGGCTATGGGTGCCTCAGAAAGTCTGCTGCCAGCCTGTTATGATGAAGTCAGATAATATAAACTAACCTTTTTATTGACTGGACATAGTCATTATTGGTGTTAGCATCAAGATAAACCAAAACATTATTATTCATTTGTAAGTGCTCACACCCAAGCCACCCATCTGTGCACTGTACTTACAATGCAACACTTTTCTTGTCGGCATCCAAACTATAAGTTCTGGAAGCATCTTGGGATTCTGGAAAACAGGTGGCCACGATGATTAGAGATAACAGCTAGTTATGCTGGAAAATCCCCCGGTAGTGATTTGGCACCCATAAGCCTTCTGTCTCTGCTACTGTTTGATGGATAATACTGACACCCTGGTCAGTATTCAGCGATCAAAGTCGCTGTCTTGATGATTTTTTTCATTGGGTTTATAGGGTGTTGTGTTTTAAAATGTAAAACACTGAGGGGCAGATGCCCCTGCGTTAGAGAGCGCAGCGTAAACAGCGACTTAAGTCTGCAGAAAGCGCACGCTGTGTCATTTAATTTTACGTTGGATGTACCAAACCTGCGGCTGATCGCGTTATCAGCCATGTCACCGCTCTCGGAGGTTCGATATCATCTCTGATTTCGTCCAGTAACTGTATTATTGCATGACTGCTTAATCTGTAACACTTGATCACTTCTCGTTCACTCAATTGAAAAAGAGTAATTCTTGTGGTGAAAATCCTCTCAGCACGGCTCCTTGGCCTGTGAACCTACCAGTACTAAGGGACCATTACATTTTCCCTACCAATAATTTCTACAAGTTAAATGCAATTTCCTTATAAATAAACTTTAAAATGGCATTATGAGGGGGCATGTTAGTCTAGTGGTCTAGGTGTTGGACTCCCAGCCAGAAGGTCGTGGGTTTGAGCCCCAAATTTGGCTTACCTGTAAGCATCCTTGAGCAAGATGCCTAACCCCTATCTGCTCCATGTAATAGAACAATGTAATTGT
>JAODLI010001470.1:0-11216 GCA_027575585.1 Percopsis omiscomaycus
TTACAATTACATTGTTCTATTACATGGAGCAGATAGGGGTTAGGCATCTTGCTCAAGGATGCTTACAGGTAAGCCAAATCTGGGGCCCGAACCCACGATCTTACGGCTGGGAGTCCAACACCCAGACCACTAGACTATTCTGCCCCCTACGCCAGAGTGTGTATGTGCCCAGACAGTGATTCAAGAAGTCTATGCAGCCAGCTCATGTCAAACTACTGTCAGACCCTTCAAAGGGACTGAAGAGGCCAAAGGAAGTCGGCCCAGTGCCTCACATTTAAGACAGGACAACTGACACCTTCTTTGGGATTGGTTTATTCACCTTATTTTCAATCGTAACAGCAGGTGTTTTGGGGATTTACAGTTTGGGAGAAAATATGTTTATTGATTGAATGCTGTAAAATATTCCTTCCTCCCACTTATTAATTATTTATGCATGTGAGATAGACTTGCTGGTAGCCTGTATTATGTGTAATAAAAAATATGATAATGTATCTACAGCCATGGAAAAAATTTAAAGACCACTGCCCATTTAAAAAAAATATATCTATATACAATTACATTTATATTTAATACATTCATATTTATATTTTTTTTAATTATTTAATATATAGGATGCTTTTTTTTTTTTTTTTACATTTTATATATTTATATTATATTTACAAGAATATGCAGTGGTCTCTTAATTTTTTCCATGGCTGTATATGCAGTATATCTAAGGTTGTATCACGTCCATGCCCACAGAATCAGGCGATCGACAAATCTGCACAGTCCTTGATCTGCCGCTCCACCTCCGAGTATTAATATAATCTAATTATAAATAATTGAGGATCAATTAGTGTGGGACTACTTAAGTGGTGTGTGTATCTGTGTTCTTTATCTTGGCCTTGTGTAAAGTACAGTACCCAGCCTGTTTAGTGTTTTCGGAGAACAACAGATTGTATTTGACAGTTATTCTTTTCTTAGTTATGTTTCATTTATGTTCATTAAATACTCGACTTTACTTGCATTAACCCTGGTTACTGAGTCCAGGTTTTAACAGGATGGAAGTCTGAACGCCTTACATCTGCAATCAAAAATAACTTGGACATGATTTATAACGTCCCCAACTGCCACAGATTGCATTGCCTTCAACAAGGTCTAATCAGCTATCTCAAACACCTGTCCGTCCTTAGAGTCCCCGTCGTTGAAATAGCTGCTAAAATGAACACCTGTCCTTCTTTATCGTGTGACAGCAAGGACATTGAACGGGCAAACCTGATGTAAGTCTACACTTACTTATTCACAGAAGAACATGTATGGACTTAAGTTCTCCACACAGCTTTGCATTTAGTGAGTGTATGGGGGACGTCTAGAAATGAGGTCCACAAGTAAAACGTATCTCATATCCACAACATATTGCGGATTGAAACTGTACAACCACGGGTGGGAATGTCAGATTGCTTACAGCACTGACAGACTGTGTTTCTTCTGTGACCTAACACAAACACTTGGACAAACTGTCAATTTGTATGTGCAGATAGTCTAATGACTGCAGGCTGATGTAATTCAGGTATCATTTTGTTCCGCCCTAACAGGGGCAACAGAAATCACAGAGGATTCAGGAAGATGTCAATCAACTGGGGTCTGTACACTCAAAGATTTAGTCTAAGAAAAGGTCTGATCATTTACTCTGTCTAACTTAGATGGTGCCTTCAGCCTATGGAGGGCGGCTGGTATTCACAACGTGGGAGACTTATACTTGGAGGGCTCTTTTCTTTCGCTCAGATTCAGCTGAAGTACAGTCTTCCAGGAAGCCAATTCTTTCGGTATCTTCAAGTGAGAGACTATGTTAGAAAACATATACCTAGTAGTAGCTCAATGACAGTTATATGCCCTAAGAGGTCATCTAGCTCGGACAAACAAATATCTTTAATATACGACACCTTACTGTCGGCTGATTCACCGTCATCAGAGGGCCTAAAGGCAAAATGGGAAGATGAGCTTCGACTTCCTATTCCAGATGAAATTTGGTAAAAGAAGCCTGGAAAACATTCACGCATGCTCAAACAATGCCAGACACCGGCGTATCCAATTTAAAATACTGCATCGTCTTCATTATTTGAGAGTAATGTTGCACAAGATATATGCTGATGTGTCACCAACCTGTGAAAAATCGTCCGAAGGTACGCTGTTACATAGCTTTGCTCTGTGTCCAAAGATACAATTATACTGGACAGATTTAAGACTATATCAGATATACACAACACCCAATTAGAACCAGATCCTCTCTTAATTGTTGAATTGAAATAATTAACTGAAATGCAAGACAGACTGACAACTAGTCAATGACACTCTCATCTAGTCTTATTACAGCAAAGAAACTGCTTCTTATGATTTGGAAGGCTCCCACAGCTAAGAAGTGGCTTGACACCCTACATTTGGAAAAGATAAGATGCGTTCTAAAAGATTGAAGAGACTTGGCTTCCCCTAATTCACTACCTTGGCAATATGATTAATTAATCCAAATGCTAATAACAATTTCATTGATATTCTCTCTAATAAGTAATAGAGGACTGGGAAGGGATAACCCTCCCTCTTTATTATTTTTTTATTTTAATTAATTAACGTTTATATTCATTTCTATTTACCCCCCTTATTTATTTATTTGATATATACTTTTGCGTCTCTCTATGTTAATATAAAGTAATACAGTATATACTTAATCAACCGACAGATCCTTAGTTGGTCTATGTGTATTTGTTTTTGTTCTACAATATTCTATATCTGCATACTTGTCATAAAAGGAGCTGAAATCATATTCCCGTACCTATATGATATGCTAAATAAAAATATATTAAACCTAAAAATACGTTTTCCACATATATACGAGAGCTCAGAATTCTCAGTATGAAGAAACAGTTCCTTCAGAGAGAGAAGTGTCGCTGTCCGTGGTGCTGAAGTCTCCCAACAGTCCATATAGAGACTTGGCGGACGAGATATCCCATGCTGAGGAAGGTAAACCAGATGTGGGAACAACTAGGGGAGACTAGGAGCGAAATAAATAACGATACACAAAGTCACATTGAAAAACAACTTTGAATCACACAGGCATTTGAAAACATTGTATATGCACATTCACAATGCATTTTTGACTTGACCTACAAAAATATATTTCAGATTTCGACAGATAAAAGATTTGTTTTAAAGGAGTGTTTCTTAAATGGGGGTACAGCTGTCCCTAGGTACTACTGGGGGTGCATGAAAGAAAATGGAAAATCATAAAACCTGCTAACAATAAAAATGAAAACTAGTGATATATATTTGAATGGGTTCTATATAAAGCGCGACGCGCCTTTGCTAGTTTTAGACCGACGCAGTCATTTTCCCGTCCAGCACCCACGTTGTTTAAATAGCAAATGCACTTGTGCCCATCTGAGCGCCCGTGGGCATGTTGGTCTTAAAATGAGGTGTAGTCAGGCATATATTTGGGACATTGCTATCTCATGACAGCCGAAAGTAATTGCGCGATTGATCAACGAGTGAAATGCCGATTTGTGTGTTACTGAGCCATCTAATTCTCTTCTGTGTAATTTTACCCATTTTAACCTATCAAATGTTATAGCCTACTAGTATTTCTAGTTCCTCGGGTAAAGGGATACATGGCTCTAACTTGGAAGAGGGTACAGAAGCAAAAATATTTAAGAAACACCGCTTTACAATGTTCGCTGCCGTGTCATGGCATGTATTCACATGCGCCTTGTGTGAATTTGGTCTTAGATAAACACATAGAAGTCAAATTCTGAAAAGGGAATTTATATTTCATAGCATTATGGTGTACAATTCTGATAACAAAAGAGAAATGTCTTCCTTGTTTCACTGCAGGGTTATCCAGACTTTCTGTAAAGGTTGTAATAAGTGAATGTTAAATAATCTCATTATCCTTTTAAAGGTTTTGAATGCTGTCTTTCCTTGTAATAACAATATAAGGTACTTTTGAATCTCTGCAACAGGGATTTAGGGTACAGACTCAGAATACTCAAGTGTGGAAAGGAAATAATTCACTAATAAATGGCCTTTGGGTCTAAAGCTTTTCAGAGAAGGCATAATTCACCTCCCTCCACACTGGTCCCACTGGTGCATGTGAAAACACCGACAAAACACTAAAACTGAATAAACACTATGAATGGAATCTGATATCAGCTTTGTATGTGGGAAGAAAAGCATAATTAACACGATTTTGAAAGTAAAGGTTACTGTTAAAAATTAACTTGAAACAAATATGATATTTAGAGTGCACTGTTGTATTTATTTATTTTGACCAATCTTTACAAGATCTTGTTTCTTGTTTGCCAGCATACAAAATGAGCATGCTGCTATGTATCATTTCCACCCCTTTTCTCTATTTGTTGGCGTTAAGTTGCACTTGTTTTCGTAGATTCTCTAGCAGTCTGCACAAAGCATCTCTGTACAAGGTGTATGTGCCACACACACACCACATATGAAAATCATTTTTAACAAAGGAATTGCTGATTAATGATGGATTGCAGCTTTACATTGGGCAAAGCCTTCTTGTGACTTAGGTATTGTGTCTTCATTTTGTCATGCCTAATCCTCCAAATCACATCACTTGCCAGCGGACCCATTTCCCTAGACCCGGGCTTATCTGATTGGGGGCCTCTGATGGTGTTTAGGCTGTGGCCCTGGAGACCGGGCCAGGAAGTTTTCCTCATCATTGGCGATGGCTGGGAGCTAGCCAACAGACAGGCACCATAAGCCACGTCCACTGGCAGGACTCCCACATTATATTGGCCTGGAGCTGCTGAAAAATGAAGCCAGCGTTCTACAGGAAGTCTCTGTCGAGGTCTAGAGGCCAGGAAGCAAACCAGAAGCCAGGGGCTGCGCAGAAATGTTAGGGACGAGTCGATGCAATATTTTCTGTTGCGATCGTTATCAAGATTATTATTTCCGAAAATTGCTTCGGCGGGGAATTGGGAGGTCTCTGAGGTGTGACTACAACATCATGCAGTGACATTCGGGGGAATAATTAGCCCAGTTATCCCCATAACTTACTGTGCGATCGCTGATTTATACATCAACTGGATCAGTATCTGATTAGGCGAGACAGCCTGAATGAGTTAATCAGCCCGCCTTCGAACAAAGGAAATCAAGAGTTCTAAGAGCCCCTGGGGCAGAAGCCTGCATACTGCTTTAACGCACGCAAGTGTGTCACGCAGGGCTGATTGAACACTGGAGTAAATGCATATTCAGATACATGAAGACATCAATCTGTTAAAAATCTGTTTACAACTCTCACGGCTTATTATCCCTGCATTATGACTTTAGCTACATTTGCATCTCTGCGAGAGATGGGGCGCTGAATGTGTTGCCGTTGGTTGCCAGGAGCCAAGACCGTTGGGACCCTCCAAAAAAAAGAAATCCCAAAAAAAATCAATAGCTCTTTGGAGTATAAAGCCCATTACCTTGATTCATTTTGGAGGCCAGTGATTCTCATTAAAAGATTGCTTATCTGGACTGGAGTTCACATAAACAGAGTCAATCTCAAAGAGAATTGAAGCAATAATTAGCCATAATAAGAAGGGTGGAAAAAAAACACGAATTTGACCAGCATGGGTGTCTGATGGAGAGGAATCTGACCCCGGAGCAAAACTTGTAATTTGTCTTGTTCACATTAGTGCACTGCCGAAAAATTAAATTGCAACTTCAAAGGGAGGTGTTATGCTTTGAGAAGGATTTTGATGGATTAAGGTACGTTCAGGGGTACGATCAATAGAAGAGGGTATTACATCTTCAACGTGATCAACTTATAAGGTGTGTGTTAACTGTAGCCCGAGGTATTGCTAAAGAGTGGCATTTAATGTGATACTTTACATTAGGCCGATGTAGCATAGGCTTGTGTGTTTTGCATGGGTTCTGTGCTCTATGGGAGCTGTGGTTGATGCTGTTAACATCTCGTGCTTAGCTCTATATTGACATCGAGAACCAGCTGACCTTCTCATGAAAACACTACCCCCTTCCAAATGCAGAATATGCAATTCAATTTGTTATGGCCACTGACGCTGCAATATTTTATTATGCAACTGTGTTGTGGTTTATTGGCTTGCTAATCTGATTGATGTAGTGCTGTGTCATTACCATGCCGTTTATCATTGATCCATTTTGGTGCCGCCGAATATATGGATGTTCTTTTCTGATGAGTGTGGCCTGTTTCCTATTTACATGATCTGTTTTCTCTTGTGTGTGTGTGTGTGTGTGTGTGTGATGAGCAACTGAATTCTCTCTCCATTCCACCCAGCCTAAGCGTGTAAATGGAAATGCATTCCTGTGTCTAGCTACTGTATATCTGTATTGTTCATTTTATGGACGAAATAGCCTCTCGAACACAGCTTTTGTTTTGTTGACAGGGTACATGTACAGCCTAGAAGGTTAACATGCAGTATTGCCAATTTAATCTAATAATAACTGTAATATTATCTTTGAAATTTGGAGATGTGTGACAGAAAATGACTTTCATGACTTTCCTTGGATATTGAATAATGTACTTTGATAATGTCATTTTTTACAGGGGTTTGATCTGTCATCATTGGTCAGTGTAGATCCCTGCCAGGTCTCATATCTTGGGCACAACAGAATAGATTTCCAACCTATATTCAAGGATAGGATGTTTCTGCTCATAAAACAAAGGGCCTCCTATCGCTTAAATTGAAGGCCATTGCCTGGCGCTGCGACAATTTTTTCAAAGACTGACAAAATTCAACTGTTATTTACTGTTTAACAGTCATGTTGATTGGATACCACTGGAGTGGCTAATTGGATGTCATGTATAGGCCTATAGAAACTCATTTAGAAACAAACTGGACAAGTCATAAACCTCTATTCAGGTAAAGTTTTATTTTGGCCTTCAAAGCTGGAAATATTTTCAAATAGGGTTAGCTTGGAGGCCAGGTCAAAAAAGAAACCGGAACCGATAAAAATGAAAATAGCTGAAATGAATACTCTGTGCAAATTTAAATGTGGGTCGCTTAAAAAAAACCTTTTAATGTAATTCCATTTTACCTTGTTGACGGAAAAATATAAATTTTTCAACCTCCTGAGAATTTAATATACCATACCAAGGAGGTACTGGGCTTAAACCTACAAGTTAATGACATGCATTTATAATATATCTAAAATGATCCATAATATTTCCTCAGATGTATAATACAGATGTTACTAACCAAAATGTGATCATTACAATGTAACAGACGTAAAGAGGCTCCGTTCAGTTGCTAATAACACAAATTCACCCCCAAAAATACAGCAAAAAGTGTGTGTGTGTGTGATGGTCAAGGCTAAAGCTACTGGTAGGCCTAATGTAATTCATGAAACACACGCACGTTATTGCTGTTAATTAACATGACATCAATTCATTATTTTGAACATTCTGTGTAGAAACTATAGCCTTAATTTTGTTATGCAAGTAAAACGTAGGCTAGTAGAGAACGTATAACGTTAGCCTAACGGCATATGTAAAAGTTCAAAGTGCCACAGAAACTGGGGGATATCACCAACATTCTGCATTGAAGTAGCCTGCCTATAGGCCAAACAATCTAGCAGTCTCCCATGTGTCTATAATTTAGCTGTTCAGCTTTACCTGTCTCAATGTCCCGACAACAAACCTATACGCAGCCTCGGAACAAGCCTGTTTCGGTTCAACGATGCCGCCCGCCGGTTTTGTCAGTCTCAGCCGCCGCTTTGAGAATGTGGGACAGGGTCGCAAAGTGTGTGGGGGGAGGCAATGGCCCCTTCGCCCCCTACTTCCGGCGCCAGTGGATTGTAGCTGAATAAAACTGCTAAAACGACTCAAGCAAGCCCAATACACAAAACCATAACCAACTGGTCCGCAAAGACCTGTAAATTACACACATTGCATTGTAATTCTGTGAGTGTATCCCGCCATAAGCCGGCGTGAAGGAAAGTCTCCGGATTTAGCTTAGCGGAGCATTTCTTCCCCACACCTCTCTCTCAAAACGTTCCCTTCCATCCCTGGCCGTCAAAGGCACAGGGCTGAAACAAATGGCTAAAAGAATCCTTGCCTGTAGCATGGCTGTCAAAAGAGGAGGCAGGCAGACGGCGAGAAACGTCGTGTTATGCAATGGCACTGCATACATATATGGCCATTTGCATTCAAACAAGCCCTCACTCACCATCTCTGTCGCTTGTCATAGTCATACCTGGGTCGCCATGACACAAACGCACACACTCGTCTAGCTTGTGCGCACGTGTGCGGCATTATTGTGAAGTCATTGTGCAGGGCGAGTCTTCAAATGATAAATGTCACGCAGAGAGGAACGGATGCAGAAGGAGTTGAAAAGAGAGGAAGGGAGGGGAGTGGGAAGGGGGTGCGGAGAGGGGACATCACCCCCTGTCTGGCTCCCTGACAGTCAGGGGCAGACAGGAGGACGGAGGGTAGAGAGGAGGCGTGGTGCCCGTCCAGCCCAGAGAAGGGCATCTGTCAGTCTCCCGCTATCCCCGGCTCGGAGTAATGTGCCGCAGCTGTCGGCTTGCGTCTTTTGGCGCTGTTTGCCGCTTGCCGTTCTACCTGGCCGCTCCTCTGGACGGCGGCATGCATCTGTCCAGCCGTCTGTTCCCCGCACGCTAGCTGTCACTCAGCCTGTCCCGCTGCGTGTCTGTCTTTTTTAACGCGGCCAAATATGTCTGCCTGACTCGCCTGGTCTGTCTGTTGAGCACACCGAGCAAACTACCTACCTGTCTCTCCAGCCACCTGTTTGCCTTCGTAATGCAGTCATATCTGGATGGCATTTCTGTCAGTCTGTGTACTACAATCTGTCTGTCTTTGTGTGTGTGTGTGTGTGTGTGTGTGTGTGTGTGTGTGTGTGTGCGTGCATATATGCCAATAGTGGTTGTCTCTCCATTCCCTACTGTTAGATAAATGAAAGATATAGTTCGGCCGAGGTGTTCGATCTCCCACCTCTCCTCTTAATGCTTGACAGCATCCTTCAAAAGCACACACACGCTGTCAGCAGACCTGCGCGGTAACACACACACACACACACACACACATACACACACACTTCAGAAAGGGATTAAGGAAGCAATGGATAAATCCTTTTATGGGTTTATCATATAAAGGTGTATCTGTATCTGTGCAGGCCTATACCACATCTGTGCATGTATGTTTGTGTGTGCATGTGCATGTATTTGTGTGTCTCTGTATGTGTGAGTGAATGAGTGTGTGTCCTTGTGAGCAGGTCTATATGTAGGTGAGTGTTAGTCTTTCATGATTATGTTTATAGCGTTATCGATTCCTGGGAGATCGCAGTGACCCCCAGTCGGCAGTTGAGGGTTAAAGGGTTATTAGCCCTGAACTGGCGGTGTATTTATTGAGACCGACACAGTCTGAACAATTGTTTTCAACCCCATAAGTGTGATTTTATATCCTTTTAAAGAAATGGTAGGATGGTTGCAAATGACACGTCCCTTACCCTAAAACCAGGCAGTACTCATACTATTCTAGTATTAACTCCACACACGAACTGAGAAACATCAGTTTCTCCTACTGAGACTTGCGTTGCTTTAGAACCCGGGTGTTTACAGCATGGCTGACGCAAATACACGGGGTGTTTCTGAAAGCTAAGTAATCACGCAGAACGTAGTTTTGTCACTTTGAGAAATTCTGCGCGCTCGCAGTCGCCCGGCTACTAATGACTCATGGGCGTTCATTTCCCCAGCTGTTTCGGCCATTAATTTCGGGACGGGAACGTTACTTTCCTAGAATGAATCTTGGGAACAGTTTCATAAGTCCTTGTCCCACAGCCTCTCCTTGATATTTTGGAGCAGGCCGAGAAATTTTTAGTATTACTTTATTCGCCCTTAATGAGTTTGCAGATTAAACGAATCAGAACGTTGTAGATTATTATAGATAAAACGATAATATTATATATTAGACTATATTACTGTAGAGACTATATCAGATTAGTCTAGATTAGAATAGAATAGACTGGATTACATTTGACTAGGATATATTTTATTAATGTACATCATATGTAGACCAAACATATTTCAGATTAGGCTAGATAAATCTAGATAGCGTAGTCTCAAACTCAAAGGTTCTTCTCCCAGGGGGGTCTGCGTCAAGCATTGAGGGGTAACTGTCCCTGTATTTTTCAGGAATGAATTTATCAAGGCAATCCAATTAAAATCCCAAGAGGTCTATTGCAGGTCTGAACTAGCCTGATATTCAGAGTGAAGGACCATATCATTACCACTCCGTTATTCCGTCTGACATTGCCTAGTTAGCTGTTTTCTGTGGATGAAGGATTCCATTTATTCTCTAACCAATCACTAGCCATCCAACCGCCCTCAAGTTGTTTTCATTGGACACTGAAGCCATTTATCAAAGGAAACAACTGTTTTTTGCCGGAAAATGATTTTCCGGCAGATTTTCCGGTGATTTCAATGCCGGAGCAATATAGGAAAATGTGTTGGTCTAAAATATTCTAATTCATGAGTCATTCTATCAAAATGCTTTCGTTTATCCACCAGTATATATTATTGTGTATATTAGATCAGTCTGAACTAGATTAGATTATTAAACTGTATATTATGTTCGACTACATTATTGTCACGATCGACGCGCATTGGTCCATGCGCGCTCCGTGTCCCTCTTCCCCAGTGCGGACCTGTAGGCTGATTAGACCTACAGCACAATGTGCTGTTGGTCATTGTTTTGGCTTATGCCCTGTGTGTTTTCATTATTAAATCAACGCTTAATAGCGTTTCTCCTGGAATTCCGCTTGTGTGTGTTTCGCTGGCTCGCGCTTACTCTTGCTCATCACACGCCGTTACTACAGAATGACCAACCGGAAAAAAAGAGTAGCAGCCCGAAGGAGCCACACTACCGCAGCGTTGCCTCCCGCCGGCCCAAGGCTTCCTGGAGAAGGGATTTCCGTTGCCTCGGGAGGCATCTGTTTCCCCTCGCCAGGACGGCTGTGGCGGGGAACGGGAGAGACTCTGCGCTGGCTATCGGCGGAGCTCGGTGCATGGGAGGCGACCGCGGGCGGTGAGTACGGCGAGGAAGTGAGGGCTCCCTATTTCCACCTGCCGGAGTTCTCCCTCCCGGGTGACGGGGACAGCGACGATGACGACTGGGCAGCGTGGTCGCTTGTCGCTGGCGTGCCCCTCGCTCCCAACGCGTGGCGTGAGGAGCGTCGGGGATT
>JAODLI010001471.1:0-11216 GCA_027575585.1 Percopsis omiscomaycus
CTGGGCCAGCACGGCGGGCCGGTATTTTGTTGGGTCAGGCAGCAGAGGCGATTAAGCTGTCAGCCGGGAGGGGGACACTATCGATTCGGTCACCGGGGGTGGGGGAGCCGGCCGTTGTTTTAATTTATTAGTCGCTAGCTGTTTGATTTGATAGCGAGGAGGTGTAGCCACCTGACGGCTACAGAGCGGAGATCACTAGCCCCCGTGTGGGGAACATCTCATTATGGTCCTCTGGGTTCATCTATCCTCCTGCCAGAGTACTCTTTGTCTCGTTGTGGTGACCGCCTTGGGATGCAGTGAGCGTTTTATTGGCGTGCTATGAGCTGCTTCCTCGTAGGTAATTTCATATGACACTCGCTGAATACACTATATCACTTTGACTGCCACAATGGGGCAATCCACACAAGATCCCAATTCGTATCGACAGAGGGGAGAAATGGAGAGGCATTGAGCCGAGCAAGGGGGAGTGAGCGGAACAGCCTGTAAAAGTGTAATTGTGTGGCTTGCTCCAGGAGTGACTGGGACAATTGCAGGGTCATGGATTGTAATGACCCTCAAGCCAGACAAATGGAGGAAATAACACACTTATTTGCCCAGTAGTTTTATAAGCCATCGATTCAATGGAGGACCACTCCTGTGCACTCGCAGGCATTGGCGCAAGGCTTTGTACAATCTACAAAACCAAACTTCATTTGTGTAGGAATTCAAACTCAGTCTTCAGATAATTTGTGTAAAGGCGTTACAACAAGCCAAGGAAAATCAATAAAAAGAAACATCCCTCAAATTGTACCCAGAATTACGCCTGTGGTTAAAACCAGCGTTACAAAAACTTGTTTTTTTAAAAGCAGTACTAGCATGGCATGGCCTTATTTGCTGTTCCACATTAATCCAGCTGATGAAATACCTTTATAAGTATCTTAATGAACCAGTGACCTCTGGATATTGTTGTGGAGTCTCATTGTTGGTCTGTGGACAGCTCCTATATAATACTGCTGCTAGAGCTTTCATGATCCCTGTCCTTGATTTGTTCACTTGGCAATATCTTTTCAGTGATGATATATGAGCAGATGTAGCTGGCGGATAAGAGGAAAAGAACAGTCACCTTGGCCATTAAGGCGGCATATCCTTCCTTGCCTTCTTATCCTCGGAGAGAGGGGGAATCAATAGATGGACATTTTACAAGGCGGATCACATATGAATATGCCACTTTACATCACTTTAGCGTCCTTTATGATGTAGTTAAAATGGCATTGTGTTCTCCTTCCCTTCTGGGGGTAACAAATTGTACAGGACAGAGGGAAGCCAAGCCTTAAATGAAGAGTCTAGATTGAGGCTTTTAATGGATTTAATTTAACTTGTCCATCTTAGGTGCCCGATTCTGGACTCGACTACAAAAGAAGGAATAAAGATTTGACAATCATAAATTTGCCGGACGTTCTCTGTCAAGCCCAGCTTGTCTTCTGTTCTATTAACAAAATGGCACATGACTAAATTGTCCTGACCTGGCTCTACAAACCCCCCCCCTCCCTCCCAACAGAGAGGGGCCCTGTTGGCTTTGTCCTTCCATATTGAGAAGGAAAGTGGCCGCAGAAAGGCCACAGCTCCAATTACATGCAGCCTCCACTCCTTAAATGTCAAGCTGCTTTGCATTAGCCAAAGTGCAGTGGCATTCAGCAGGCATTAGACCCACTCTAGTCACGTCTGTCAGTTTGCCTCATGTGGCTCCTTGACCAAAGAAGAGACACTATAGCATCGTCGCCTGCCATTTCCTCACCGTTTATACAGTTCACGTTTCAAAGATGAGTTCATAAAGGCAGACAACCACAGAGTCAGACAGAAATACCACTCAAAGTATAGTTTGTGGCTTTTACAAGGGTGAGAAAATGCCCTAATGGAGGATTTTCCAATTGCTTGGTGAGAATTTCCCATCCTTTTTGCAGGACAATTGGCTGGTGGACTGTATTGTCCAACAACCCCCTTGGAGCTGTGTGTCAATCAGTAACAGCAAAGATCCTGAGCTTCTCTTCTCTAATTAAACCTTTATTGGAAAATGGCTTTGCCACATACTCACTGGGAAAAGAGTGGGAGAAGTGTGTCCAGGTGCTGTGTATATTACATAGACATGTAAAAATAATATAAAAAAATGCTGAACGTGTTTTGTCAAGTACATTTTTTACAGTTGTGTGGTCAGCTAAGTTCTCTGAATCAACCTAAAAGGGCTGGGCTAATTTTTTAATATGTCTATGTCTGTAATTTAGACAAAATTCTTTACATTTCTTTTAGTGTAAAACAAGCTCCAGGTGTTACATCATTTCTGTATCGTCTCTGACCTATCCTGCCACTTGCAATCAGAAAGTAACTCAAGCAAGAGTGTTTTTCAAATAAAATGTTCAGCCTGAAGGGAGAAACGTCAAAAAATGGAAAATGGAATGAAATGGGGCCTTTATCAACAAAAGCCATAACCTTGGCCTACGAGTGTGACCAGGGCTCCACATTGCTTGATGCAGTGACCCACCTACAACTCACACCAAAACATTTGAAAAGAACACAAACATCTGGATTGAGATGTACAGGGGATACCTGACCCTGGTTTTCACTCTACGTTTCACAGGATTTTCACATTAGTATTCCTTCAACCCACCTATGAAACACACCAACAAGACTGCAAAGCCACTGGGGAGGCTGTGCATTAATCAGAGAACCCTAATGCCCTCGAGCGAGACAGTGAATCCTCACCAGCCCTACTGTAGTTGCTCCAAGTCTTAAAGTGTGTGTGTGTGTGTGTGTCACGTGTGTGGGGGGTCATGAGAACGTCTGCTGTAGCGGAACTTGCACTCTAACCTCCCTATTGGGGGTGAAGGGGGGGGCAGAGAGAAGATTAACTCCTTCTTCTCGCTCTTCCCAAGCCTCCACGTAGCAGCTAATGTGTCCCATCTCCCAGGCAAAGCATGAGCAGGATTCATGGTTCTCTCTCTGTACACATCCCAGAGAGCAGACAATATCTCCTGAGAGAGTCTCTTCAGAGGCCTGCGTGGCTCTCTCTTTTATCTACACTCCCTGGTCCTGGTCCTGCCTGGCTGCTTCCTGTAGCTGACAAAGCACTTCCCCTGTGATCTGTGACCTTTGACCATAGGTATCTATGAGGCATCTCCACTCTGCTATAAGACAGCTGCATTATTCCTACAGTGTTTGTAGCCTGTTTTACTAAACAGTTTACCTTCAGTGGCACCAATCAGAGGAATTAAATGTTTATTTTTGGAGCTGGGTTAATAACTAAGATTAAGGACATATTTTCCATTTTTCAATATGCACTTCACAGGCATTCAATTTTCATACAATTACTTTCACAGTGATTTAACACGAATGCCCGTACAAAGGTAACCAAAAGTACTGGAAGGACAAGCTACAGTAACGTTATGTCTTTTAGCTTCTGGATAAAAAAAACCTAGCTATGGCCGCTCAACTGGTCCTTTTCATATTGTGGCCCCAACCCTGAAGTCACTGAATAGCTCTGCAGTAGATCTGGTGTAGGATAGGATGCCGGTACCAACTCTCGCTAATCTACAAGGTTAGGTTTCATGCTAATCCTTGCCCCTGGATGGCAGTGGGCTAGAAAGGTGGGGGTGGTAGAGAGAGCGAGATAGAGAGAGAGAGAGAGAGAGAGAGAGAGAGAGAGAGAGAGAGAGAGAGAGAGAGAGAGCACTGATTGGATGAGAGCAGGGACCCTTGTTGGACTTAATGAGACTGAGCTGAGCAGATGGAGGAGAGACTCCCAGGTCACTCTGACACCTTCAGTCATCTGTGCTAACGTGTTCCTGCTCCGATTTTAGGCCCTCCTTCAGAGAGGGGACCTTCAGATGAACGCCATAACAGATACATTTTACATTAGGCTAAATAAGACTGGTGCTGTAGATGATATTCATCTTTTATAGCCAAATGCACAGGGAGCTCCTTGCAGCTTTCCAACATTCTCTGCATTCCACCATAAGCCAGGTCTTGCAAGGTTTTAAAGCCTGAATACAATGTACAGTAGATGCGCTTGGTATAACTTTGTACAATGGCGTTGTTTCGATTCACATGTAAACACAACAAGTGACTTTGCCGAAAGTAGGTCCTCTCAACTGGGGTCACAATCCTCGGTGAGGGGTTTAATGGCATTTCATGGTGATTGGAAGCCAAATACTATTTATAATGGATGGGTTACACTACATATGGAAATACCCTGCCTATATTCAGTGGTTTTAGTCAGTGGGAGTATTTTACTCGTTTTTGGCCATTTTCTGATTAAGTTAAAAATGTTTTCACCAAAAATAGTTATGACATTTTTTAGGCAGTATATTTCCCAGTGCTGCTAAACTAAACTGTCCTTTTTGGAAACATTCATTCATATTTATGAGACGCTTTATAGTGATTGGCCCATTTAAAAACTGCAATGTGGCCTGAAGCTTAGGTAAAGCCGGGAATACACTGTGCGACGAAAATAATCCTGCCCGATCTGTAGCCCTCACACGATCTAAGGGCCTGTCGAGACGGTTGAGTCCTCATGACAGGGGTGCTCACATTATGCAAGTAGATCGCTATGTCACCACTCACTTTTCCGCCACGAATGACTGACGATCTCTGTGTTCACATTGTTGACAACAAAAAAGCTTTGTGCAGCTTTGCTCGTTTGCATTGTTCTGTGGGCCTAGACGTTGATGCATTAAGACAGTTGGGAAGGCGTGGACAGTATGGCTTGTCAATTTTACAAAGACAGTGGGAGGTAAATTACATTTTGTGTTTTTAGCGTGAGCTGTTGAACAGACAAGGCTGCTGCAGGCACAGTTCAACCAGCGTTGCTTCCATAGGCTCGGTCCAAACTACTCTTGAGTTTGGGCTTTTCATTCTGCTCTTGTCACCTGTCAACAACGTGGTTCCGACAGGATATCATTGAAATCATCTGGCATCGGTGCTCACACTACACGCTTGGACATGTCAGAAGGTAATTGCAGCCTCCAATAGCTCGACGCACAAGTTTATCGGCGTCGTTTTCCCTGCTCACACTGTATGTCAGACGGTGGATTCTGCCATGTTGTCGGGCCAATCGGAACATTTGTCTGCAACAGCCAGATCGTGCAGTGTGTAAAGAAACGGTGTATGCCCAGCCTTAAGACTGCACATTTGGGCTGGCTAATGTAAAGTTTAAGTAAAAGATGATTGGTTTTATGAATGGGGTCAAGTTGTGAGGTAGAAACTTGCACCAATTCTGACTCACTTGCTTTTCTGGAGACATCGTTTTCAATATAAAATCTGATTTCACATTATTTCACATGCTCTTCTATTATGCATTATGCCCTCTCACGTCCTCCGTTCACATTAAAACTTCTGTATAGTCCTCTGACATGCCTCCTCACCATTGCTGAATCTTATCTGATGCCAAACAAATGAAGACATGTCTTGATTTGGTCCAATTCTCTTTCGTCCTAGCCAATTTTAGCTTATCATTCAGCTTGGCAGGGAGACGTTTTGTGCTGAGAACTTTTGTAGTCAGAGTTGTCACATCATTGTCATGTTCCCTGATTGGTGGGAGGAGAAGCCTTTTCCTGTGGACAACACATTCTGATGCAATAATGACTACATACATAATAAGTCATGATAAATTCTAACAGATATACAGCATATGAAGGTTGAATGCTACTGGACTGCATAGGGCTTCATAGCTTCTGTTCCAATTCTATTAACCGTTTATACAAAATCTCTTTTCTGGTGCTCTAGGCCATCCACTCAGGTTTTCCTGACAGACTGACCTAACTGTCATCTTGTGGTGTAAAGCTTGTAATGCTTATATCCTGATTGCAAACCCGTTTTCAATATGGCTATAGCCAGCATGCCCAAGATGCAGGACTCCTTTTCATTCTAGAAAAAAACCTAGCTTGAGGCAAAGTCTTCTCCTTCAGGGCTCCATTGCTCTGGAGAAGGTTTACTGCGTTTATCAGGGAATAATCTAGCGAGTGCCTTAGTATTTGAGACCAGACTCAAGACTCAACAAGTCAGAATAGCCTACTAACTACCTGAACTCTCCAGCAGACTGCCCTGGAATTACCTAGTACTGTCCAATCCATTTACACAGGTGTGTGAGCACATGTACGCTCATGTGCACACAGAAGCTTGCATATGAGAAAGCTTGTTTTGAATTAAAGCAGGATTTAACCTTTGTTAAACCCTCAAATTGTCTTTTGATATACACACTGGCGTTCAGCAAAAAATAATCGTTCACAGACCAGAACCAGACCAGTTGTTGTCTGCCATCGACTTGCATTGTTCCACAAAAACAATGACGTCATTTAGCAGACGCTCTTTTATCCAAAGCGACTTGCAGCGAGCACAATTCCAAGTATTACAAGAAGCAGATACTGTAGGGGTTAGGCGTCTTGCTCAAGGATGCTTACCACTTCCGGGGCCACTAGACCACTAGGCGATCATGCCCCCTACAAAATACAAAAAACAGCCTTGAGGCGGTGATCAGCTTTCCAGACACGTTATGCTCTCACGTTATGTTCACGCAAATACTGTGAACAATGGGTTAATTCATGATGAACGTCAGACTTAACATTGAGGTGAGGAAGCTACAGAATCAAGGTGGGTTTAACAAAAGTTAAATTCCACTTTAACATTATTTTACTATGTTCTTTTACCCCTCGTTTTCTGTAAAGCTCTTGTACTGTAGCTAGAGCAGAGTCAAGTGTGCACATGTGACCGAGCATTTTCTTACCATTCATGGCTGCTGCTTTGTGTATTCGACAAATAAGCTTGGAAACTAGTGTACGGTAAATTGTTTTTGTTTTTTTTGTAGCCTTTTAGTGCAGAAATAACCAAAGTGTTTGGAGCATGCATGATGCTAATTCATTTAAGTAATTTAATTATTATAAGATGCTTACATGAACTCCACAAAATCTTCCCAAGTACCCTCTCGCAGGCTCCGACCACTAAATAGGTAGTGAGAGATTTATAATTTGCGATTCTCTTCATTACGCCGAGATTAATGCCACGCCAAAGTGCTTCACGGCACTTTATTTCCGATCACGAAATAATCAATGAACCCCTGATAAGCAGACATCTCCAGGGGAAAACAAGGAACCATTTCCTTCAAACATAGAGCGAGCTCCTTGAGGCGCCAAATCTCCTAGAACCTCAGATGTTAACAGGAACTGTTTATACTCTGAACTACAGAGATATCCCTCCACCCTACACCCCTGGGATTCTCACTCAGCCAGCTGGAGAGAGAGAGAGAGAGAGAGAGAGAGAGAGAGAGAGAAAATTAGAGAGAGAGAACATAGAAGAAAAACTGCAGCACAATAGCGAGAAATCCCTTTCCACTAGGGAGTAACTCTCGGGTCCTTGGCACATCTTATCTGATGAGCCTTTGGAGAATAAGAGTGAGCCTCACTCTCTCTCCCTGGCGCCTGGGAGGACATCCTCTTAACTCAGCGCTGTATGACGGGGAGACACTGTACTGGACAGGCATTATCACGAGTGTGAGGCCCGAACAAGTTGGGATGGCTGCCTTCAAGCCTGTATTGTATTCACTATACTGTGCCGCCCGTAATAAGCTGCGAGCACTACTGAATATTTAATTTGTGCTGTGGCAATTGAGAACTAAGCAAAAAGCTAAATGGGAATGGGCTCTTTTTATCACCGCTATTACGCTATTACCCTTCATCTAGGCCTACTGGGCCAAAATGCTAGTTTCATTTGAAGAAGAAAACCCTCATTAGGTCTAATTTGTCCATTGCTGTAAACAAATGTAATGTTTAGTCTATTTCAAAAGAGCGATTTACCAATCAAATCCTATTCTGCACACACGCACTCCCAGACTCGACCAATTACCATCAGTTTTGTTCTTGAGTTAGAGACGCTAACTCCTCGGGGGTTTCGTCTGCCAGCAGGCACAACGGGGGCCACTCATTAACCACAATAGTTACAGGGCTTCTTGTCAGGGGAGACCATAAGACCCAGTGGTGATCCCTGGGCCAGCCATCTGTATGCACTGGTTCCATTTGTCTTCGGGATAGAGAGCCCCACCAATCATAGAGCCCACACTGCTGCCGGCGGAGAGAGAGAGCTGCACCCGCCACAACAATAAAGACATTTATCCAGGCCTTTTCCACTGTGCATTTGAAATTCTCTCTTTTCTTTCCCTTCATTACCTTAGTCTCTAACCCTCTGTCAGCCTCTGTCTTAGACCCAGTGGGACGGAAGGCAGCAGCTAGGGAAGAGATCTAACTGGCTGTGCCATTCTGATGTCTGTCACTGGGGAGCTGGCAAGCTGCTGGGTCCAGCTGGGGGCTCTCTGATCCCCCTCTGCTCGCGGTGTACGGACCCAGTCTCCCCAGCCTTGTTCCTCTGAGGCCCCTGTCAAAGTGTGGAGGGAACCCCTGTGAGGCCGTCGCCATGTTGAAATGTAGCACATTGAAAAGGGTCTGAAAATTACCACATTATCTGTGAACAAAAAAATTATAAAGCGCATTGCCACAATCTTGTTAAAGCACTGCTTTTTGTGTCTTACTTACCCTATTGTAGAACGTTTTACACCATATTTATGTCACTCCAGAAAGGAATATCAAGACTAAAACTTTTATTTCCTCAAGAGAAACTAGGCTTCATTTATTTGGACGACAGGAGAGTAAAAATGTTAACATCATAGCGGCAGATGGATTCCCAGATTGTCAATAAACAGGCAGCCCAGACAGAAGTCTGAAAATGCCTGGAAATGATACAGACAGGCATGGGAACGCATTGACACCCTATCAAGATTTAACACTCACTTTGTCAGACCGAGGGAAACCATAATATATCTCACATGGAGTGCAATGTATCACATTGGGTTCTGTTGCTATATAACCATTCCAGATCAAATATTGGACCCCATCTCTAATTACCTCCCAACAAAGGAGCGCTAAGAAAACAATTTAACAATTTTGACACATACTTCTGGTATTGATCTGTCAATAGGGTATAACTATACATACATTTTCTTAGAGGGTCTCTGAAGTCATGATTTGATTTTTTTTTTTACGCAATAAAATATTTTCCATTACACATAGAGCTACAGTATACAGATATACCCACTGACTGGCTTAAGAACGCACTAAACTTTGCAAGACCAGTTTAAAATTTGAAAACTTCCCTGCCATTACAGCTATACAGTATACTATAAAAAATATGCAATTAATGAAAGCTACTAATGTCTACATAAATTACACATGCAGCGCAACATAAATGACTGACACTTATAACTGACAAATATAACGTAATAAAGACATTAAAGTTAGTTGAATACGCCCGTGAGCACCATTGCTGATCGCTGGGTGAATGTGTGGCTAATTTACTTCCCAGGTATAATAGCTAACGTTAGTGATGGTTGATTGATTAGCACTCACAAATCGGTCCTTTTCCACCAAGAACGTTTGTTTCCACTTGACAGTGATATAGCCTACATAACACTCCTATTACATTCTAGTTTTCCACTTTTTAATACATTTGAAAGTAATGAAACAGAGAGACGGTTAGTGCAGTGTTCGACATTGGTTGTACCTGGTACCCACACCAGGCGAGCAGTGGTTTCTGCTCTGCTGGGGTACGGCAACATCGCAAACCACGGGCAGAACTGCAGTACACTGCACTACTAGAACCGATAGTAATGATAGTCGCAATTTATTACGTTTAGTTAGGATTATGATTACATTTGCTAATGATTATTTCAGACGGCGGTGTGTCTGTCGTGGCATAGAATTTTTTATCTATTTGCATTTGTTATATCAATATATTGGGGGGAAATTTTGAGCATATTTGAATATTGGGCAATGTATATTATAATGAGATCTAAATGATTTAAACCAAGATATATGACATGGTTAAAACAGTGTCAGCTAAACGGGGTTGAGTAACAGAAGAAATAGGTAGTAGTTCAGAATAATGATACCTCTATATCGCAATAACCTCAGTTACGTAGTTTTATCTTTGTACCATTTCTAATTTACTGCAGTGTATATGGGACCTCATAAACAAAACATGTAGATATATATATATTTTTATGCCAACTTAAGTGGGTGGACTCTTCTCAGTCCTGCAGTAATACCTAGTACACAGAGTCATAGCAGTGATTGTTTAAGTGTCCGGCTGTAAAATGAGAGTATATGAGCTGGGGGAATGTGAACAGAGTGCCCGAGGGCTGACATCAATGTCTTAGTGATATACAGCATGCAGTAATGCCATATGGCGCCCGCAGCCGCAGCCTGCAGGCCTGGATTCAGTACGGGGAACGGAGTAATTGTTTTCTTAATGGCATACGACGGGGGAGAGGAACGCTCAACACGTCGGCGGCTAAAAATATATAAATAAATAAATGCAGTGCTAGCGTGGCTTCTGAGCCGCGGCGCTGTGGAAAGGGAAAGCAAGGGCTGATTTTCTGGTTGAGTACCAGTGCAACCAGGAACTAACTGCATTTACACCTGTGTCGCCTCATGTGATGAAGACATGCTACGGCGGTGAACCGTCCAAATTCACTGAAATGGATGTGCAATGCTATCAATTCATTCATTGGTCTCTACATTCGCTTGCATTTCATTCAAAAATAGTTTGGGTCCAATTATCCTGGGAAAGGTCCCGTAGCACACAGGACGGTGTTTTCACATGTCACCAGTGGAGTTTTTTGGGATAAAATAGAGGCAGACAGATAATCGAGTTGCTAATGCATGCCTCTGGCAAAGGAATTTGACAAGATTTGAGCCCAATCCAACTGTCACTATAGCAGACAAAAATAATCTGCATTTATTATTTCTTTTCTTTTATCTTTTAAACTCAATTTAATTTGACGTTGTATGGTCATGCCTTTTACAATGCGATGCGTACTTGCACATTTTGGTATTCTTTAGGGATATGATTGGTTCCTAGTTGTTGCCAAGACCTGTGATCTGTCGCTACGCTGGCAGCCCCAGCCCCGCTGCCTGCTACCTGCAACCTGCTACCTGCTACATGCTACCTGCTACATGCTACCTGCTACATGCTACCTGCTACATGCTACATGCTACCTGCTACATGCTGCCACTTGCTACCTGCAACCTGCAACCTACTACCTGCTACATGCTGCCTGCTACCTGCAACCTGCAACCTGCTACATGCTGCCTGCTACCTGCTCCCTGCAACCTGCTACCTGCTGCCTGCTACCTGCAACCTGC
>JAODLI010001472.1:0-10000 GCA_027575585.1 Percopsis omiscomaycus
TATATATATAATTATTTTTATATATATATATAATTATTTTTGTGTATCTTATCTTTGATTGTCTATTTGTGACTTTTTATAAAAAGCATTTCACTTGTTCCTAATGTGTACATGAAATGTTCCAGGACTACCATTGGTGGTGGCGCTCCTTCTTGACCAGTGGATTCACAGCTGTCTATCTGTTCATCTACGCCATCCACTACTTCTTCTCCAAGCTGCAGATCATAGGGGCGGCCAGCACCATCCTCTACTTTGGCTACACTATGATCATGGTCCTCATATTCTTCCTTTTTACAGGTAAGGATAAAATGACACAGTTTGGTAGTGGGCAGTGATAGGCTAGTGGTTAGGGTGGTTGACTCCAAACTGAAAGGTTGAGGGTTCAAAGCCTAACAAGCCTGGCAAGAGCATCCTTGAGCAAGAGGTCTATTACTCTGCTCACTTGTACATTGCTTTGGATAAAAGTGTCTGCTAAATATTACTGTATCCGTAAACTGATAAAGGCGTTCCTGGATATGCAGTTAAGATAAGATGACACTTTATTGGTGCTTGTTGAGGATATTCAGGTGTATCCAGTATATAACTGGATGGAAATACAGGACATACCCTTGGATAAACAAGAGGACTTGACTGTAATAGGCAGGAGGGGTTTATGGTGCGGCCGTATCATGTTTTAATGCGAGGCAGTAAGTATGCAGTCATTCTGGCTTTGCCACAAGACAAGCAATGATTCCATCCTGTTCGTCTGACATCAAGAGAGGGAGGCACCCTACATGGTTGTGCACACAATGTACACAACCATGTTTGCTTACGGACAGACCTTACACACACTGCTATGCTGCTACACTGGCAATATAGGTGTGTGCAGTGACGTGAATGGGATTTAATCTATTTTTATCTAGTGTTTATTTTTTATTTTTTTTTTTGCTATTTTTTTTTTTTTTATCATTACAGAAAATCTGTACAAATATGATCTTTAACCATAAAACCACCTAAAAATCATGACTAATTTTTCTCCCAGTGGATTGAAAAAAAATCTAGCACCAAATTATCTTGTTGCTATGGAGGATATAAAGCATATTTATTTATTTATTTATTTAACCAGACCGGCTGTTATGGCAACTCGATTGTGCCGGTACTTGAAATCTACATTGTACCTGTGGGTGTGTATGAACGGAACACATTGCAAACCAACGGCTGGAATAAACAGTGGACCCTGGCCCCTGCCCCTTGCCATTTGTGTCTCCTGAGCAGATAAAGATGGACACAGGTTGACATGGCAACGGTGCTCAGCAGCCAGCCCTGTCCATCTTAGCGTGCACGCCCACCTAGGCAGATAAGACCAGCGATGTGTAAGGGAAGCAGAACTTGGTGAAAGGAGCCCAGCCTTCATGTCAGCAGCATACAGAACACCATCGGCGCGTTACTGTCATGAGACCAGATAAAGTCAGCCTGTAGAACTAGTTCCCTACCGTAGTGCTGACAGACAGTATCGCAGGCTAGAGCATTAGCATCACTGGGAGGACGTGGCAGAAGATATTCTCTAAGAACTAAATCCAATGATTCAAGAAACAGATTTTCAGCTTCCCTACTTGCTCCCTCAGTTTGGATTTTAAATAAGTCTTAATCTGACCCACTTTTTTTTCTCTCTCTTTTGCTTTTTGACTTTTCACCTCAGCCCAACTTTGATCAGATGTTAATACTGTAGTAGGTGTCGCCTGGCTCCCACTGAGAAGTCAGATAGAACATTCAAAGGCAGATTTAATCATCCTCATCCAGAATTCTTTTTTGACCAAGTAAAATGTTATGGCTTTCGCCCAGAGTGGATCTAAGGAGAATATGCCCCGATCGCTAGTGGAGGGCGACTTTTGCAGACTGCCGCCCCTCTGAAAAGTAATTCATCCAGGTCTCAGCCGATGGAAATTAGGGATGCTGTGATCGCAGGCTGTTTATATGTGGTGTCCTTCATTAGTTTTGTGTTTTTATTCATCTATTTCTACCCCCACCTGCATAAACTGCCAGAGACCTGCAAAGCTTTGTATAAATCCTTGAATGAGATGAAGCGGCTAAATGTTAAAAAAAAAAAAAAGCCGCTAGTCTTCTTCTTTACCTCGGTGTTCTGCGTTTGTAGAAATGGTGGCTTGTTTCAGAGATTACTGCTGTTTGTCATTTCTACCTTGTGAATTTCCATTTATTCACGCCTGTCCCCTGATATAACCCTGTATGCTCTTCTTCCTTTTCAACAGGTACCATTGGCTTCTTTGCCTGCTTCTGGTTTGTAAATAAAATCTACAGTGTGGTGAAGGTGGACTAAAAGACACAAAGAAAGACTGACGCCATGCCCTCTCAGTGCTGGCAATTTCAGCTCTGGCTTCAAGAGGAAACAGTCTGAATGGATTCAGACTACAACCATAGCTTATCTCAGAAGACTCTTGAAGAGCAGAGCCCGTCCTCTTATGTTTGTGAATCACATATTTCTGTTATTAATAATTGTGTTGTGTTCACTGTTGACCAGTAATCTGCTTGATTTTGAGTGGCACCTTCAACAGTTAGTTGCTTTCCAAAGATCTGACTGTCATAGTGGGCAACTTGGTTTTGGTGGGTTGAACTGAAAAAGCTGGATGGTGTGTGCTTTCATTTTTTTTCTGAACAAAAAGATCTATTTTTTGTTTATATTTCATTATGTCTAAATCATATTTTTTTTTTTTCTCTAATCTTAAATCTTACTCCCCTGCTGTAATGATATAATATGTATGTACATATATAGATACTTAAAGAATGTCACCATTATGGAACTCTACTTAAAACCATTTTTTTTATCTTTGTATTTGTTTGATAGGGGGAATAGCTTCCTAAATATCATTTGCCTTTATTCTAGTCATTGCAGAAATTCTATAAAAAATACTATCTTTAACCACAATATTACTGTCCTTTCTCTCTTATTTAATAGCTACAATTAGCAAGTTAGCAAGTGGTAAACTTGGTTATGAAGCACATATTTTCAGAATCTTAGGCTACTGTTATGTTGTACACTCAAGCTCATCTGTTAAGGACTTGCCCTGTGTGTGTTTTGCCACAGGAAAATAAAATCTAAATGTAGACCATGGCCTTGCTGATCACAAACGCAGATACACACACACACAATTGTTATTAAATGATTTGCTGAAATGTAACTTCATAAACACTGCTGCATTTTGCTTCCGGCAGTGTGGAGTTATCACCCAAGGTGATCAACATTTTTACAAATAATAAATGCATTTAATTAAGGGGAAATGTATGCCTCATTTCTGGTCCCTTGGGATGGTGCCTGTGTGCAATTTGTGCAAGTTTTACACCAAGGCACACAATGTTAATCAGCCTTCTGTTTTTACATGAGTGTGGATGTGCTAAACCAAATAACAAGATACTTGTATAGAACTTGATGTTTATCTGAATATAACATTTATTCATTTTTTTAATGACCTGTACACAGATTTTAGATTTTTAATGATGGGGAAAAAAATCACAATTCAAATCACCAAAATATATCAATATTGAAACACTCAGAATACATTTAATTCTCTCTTATTTTACAATATATTACACATTACAGATACTGTTTTTATAGAGAAAACATAACACTATGATTTGTAATCGTACTCGTCTGTCTAATAGATCTTTTGATTGTCAATGATAAAGTGTGTTTTTCTTGTGAATGACCTGTTGAATAAACCGTAGCTCAAATCCACTTGATGCACATTCACCTAATACATGGCAGAATGGTAATTATAGACTCTTAAGAGCCACACAGTGATGATAATAATAGTATTATCTTATCTTAACACCTAGAGTAGTCTGGTGGATCATTGTACCTCATCTGCATCATACAGTGGCATTTCTTTCTATATCTATCCTCAAAAATAAGGTCAAACATGCACTGTCTTTATGCAATTAATCTACCCCAAAATATATAATTGCCTTTTTCCTAAATGAGCGTTGAGGTACTAGGAACACCAACAGTTTGTTCTAAACTGTATTCAATGGGTCATGGTGGAATATAACGTCTATTCTCATAACTGAAATCTTATGGTATGCACCCTAATTACATTTTAAACTATTTGGGCCATATGCAATGGAGTTGTCGGCAGTTATGTACAGTCATTTATTATAATATAATATACTATAGTATAATATAATATGATATAATATAATGGCTGTCATTGCTCAAACAAAAGCACTACTGATGGTATAGTACATCGTCAATGGCATTTAAATAAGAGTTACACTTGCGACCAGGGAAACAAATTGGCTAAGGCAAATTTGTATGTGTAGTCTTCCTCTTTCAGATGGAGGCCAGGAGTCATGATACATTCAAACACTTCTTTCAAAACTAACAAGACAGTGACACAACAATTCCCTGAGTTATTAGGTGCACAAACCACTTGCACTGACATTAGGACATTTGGTAAACAAACACAGAATGATATACTTTACATTAGAGATGGAGAGGAGATGGCTGTGCCATAGCATGGCACGTATATTTAACTGGTGATGAAGAGAATCACTCTTGGATCCACAAAACAATTTCCACCCCTACATATCAAGTAGAATTCTGCATTTCTAATAATGCAAATGTAATGTAAATGTATCAGCTATCAGTGTAGCTCACTTGCCCTCATTTTCAGTGTCAGGCTTTCAAGTAAAACCTAATAATAATAAAGGAATGTGTTTAGTTTTGGTCCCTTAACACTCAAACCCTAATAAAACATTTAACAAATAACAGTCACATGCATGTATAGAATTGCGAATAGAGCCTGACCGATATATGGGAAGGCCGATGTTATCAGCCGATATTGGCACATCACAGATGTGCCAATACAGTATACAGAATCTCTGCTATTTTGGAATATTGACATAAATAATGATAAAAAATACTGTAGCAGGCATCTTGCCGTTTAAATAAGGAAGTTCATCAAATGTTTTTTAGGTGCCCACAGGTATAAAATATTTTTCTTTGTCATGTTGTTTTTATATGTGTACATAAAAAAAAGAGAGAAGAATCAATAGTTTTACTACCAAATATTGTCATCAGTATTGGTCTAATTGCTACAACAATCTAAAACAGTAATGCCATTTTTTGGAGGCAAATAATGATGTTTAACTGATTAACTGATGACTCTCTGAAATATATTTATGTAGATAATAATATCATACAGAATCATACAGAATTATACTTAAATAAATAAATAATTGAATAATTAAAAAAATAAATAATACAGGCTACCCAGTGTTTAAAACTTCACACATAAGTAGCTTTATACACTCTTGGTGACTGTGGAGGTAAAAGGTTCATAGCTGATTCTTAAGTTATACATTTCATCCAGCTAATCATTAAAGCTTCTGAAGGTAGGATTTGAGAGTTGAAACCACAGCTAGCTAAAAAAAAGAAACAGAGTAAGATTTTGAAAATCAACAACCCAAAACAACCCCTCCCCCTCCCCCTCTGGAGCCCGTTGGTCTGCCATTGCGAAGCGCCACTGACAAACCTGCTGTAGCTGTGTGCGCGCGCATTCATGTGATTGACAGGCAGGGTAGACTTGCCGGACCAATCAGGGAAGAGAGGCCCTGATTGGTCCGAATTCTTCGGACGGCTGCCAAAATCTAAATCGACTCATATAGAGGCAGCGGCTATCGACCAGGGCAGATATTCTCACAGAGCAATTCACTGGCTGATAGCTGATGGATGTCTATGGCATTTGTAAGAAATCACGCAAAATGTATAGCTCTAAAATCCTACCTACAGCACCTTTAAATGTTAAACACTTGGATCAATGTCAGCTGTTAAGATCCCTGCACAGGAGTCTGGCCTATACACGACCATAAGACATATTTGCTTAGGTTGACACCATGCTGAACGTTAAGCGTCCTACCCCATCACTTGCCGTGGACCGTGAGCTCCTTCTCAGAGCTGAGGCTGACGGAGGTCGTCTCCTTGCGGCTGTCCCTCGACTTCCTGTCCAAGGTGGGGGAGGACGAGGTGGTGCCCTCCTCCCAGGTGCGCAGAGGGAAGACGCGGGCCGCCAGGCTGGGCAGGTGGTGGTGAGCGCCCGGGCGTCCGTCCGCGGCGGTGAAGCAGCTCTCCACGGCGGAGCTCTGGCTGGGGAGCCTGCAGAAGGGCCCGCACAGCAAGGCCAGGAACTCCTTCCTCACGCTGCGGTGCATGTAGCCGTAGATGTAGGGGTGGAGGCAGCACTGCAAGAAGAACAGCACCAGGGAGAGGGAGGACAGCCAGCGGGGCACGGACGCACCGGAGCGCGACGACACGGTGTTCAGTATGCTGTAGGGACCCATGCTGAGGATGTACGACGCCATGATGACGAACACGACCCGCGCTGCCTTGCAGTGGTAATGGAAGCGTCTGGGCCTGACTCTGATGGGGTACCCCCCGGCTGAGAAGGGGACGTCCGGCGGGTGGGCGTACAGGGGGGGGCTGCTGCTGCCGCTGTCGCCGCCGCCGCCGGGACAAGTGGGCTGGAGGTCCGGCTGATTGGCCTGGGCCTGGGCCTGGGCCTGGGCCTGGGCCTGGATGGGATGCACCAGGGCGTTCTGCCTCTGTGCCGCCCTGAACACCATCCAGTAGCAGCCCAGCATGATGAGCACCGGCAGCCAGAAGGAGAAGACGGACACCAGGGCGGAGTAGGACGCGCTGGAGGACCAGATCACGGAGCACACCTGGTGCCGCGGGTCGAAGCCGATGGCCCCCCAGCCGTAGAGCGGCGGCGTGCTCTGCAGGAAGCTCAGCACCCAGGTGCAGGCGATGAGGTTGGTGCCCAGGTGGGGGGTCATGCGGGTGGGGTAGGAGAGCGGGTGGATGATGGCCAGGTAGCGATCCACGGAGACCACGATGATGGTGTTGACGCCGGCGAAGGCGAAGAGGTGCATGAGCACCACCAGGGCCTGGCACAGCCGGCGGTCCAGCGGCCACACGCTGGGCACCGTGGCGGCGATGGCGAAGGGCATGACCAGGACGGTCTGCAGGAGGTCTGCCAGCAGGAGGTTCAGGACGAAGCGGTTGGCCACGTGGAGAAGCTGGGGCTTCCTCTGGAACACCAGCAGGACCACCACGTTGCCAAACAGAGACACGCACACGATCAGGGAGATCAGCACCATCTTCACCACGCTGCTGGTGACCGAGGACAAGACGTCGTCGACGCTGGTGCCGCCTGGGTAGACGCACCCCCACGGGGTGAAGTTATGGCCCACGCCTGGCGCCTCTGAGCTGGCCATTGTTTCTCACAACAAGGTGCCTGTGGGCGCATGTGGCTCCGGTGCCTGGCGTTAGTTCAGACCCATCTAGAGCAAACGATGAGACGGATTAAACACCGTCACTAAATATGACATATGACTAGGACAGCTGTGGTTACTTATTAAGCATTGCAAAGGGAAAGCAAGGAAATTGCTTCAACATCGCATAACATGACTATGATGAGGCTATCCCAATGCCTTTGTGATTCTAGTCAACAGTGATCATGAGCCATAATTAATCAATGAACATTCCATCATTTGTTAAGGCCTCGTTGCATGAGTAGGCTATCGTAAACAAATAAAATCGTATAATTGATTAGCCTGTCCGTGCACATACGCTCCACCATTCCATTGTTCAGCCTTATTTCCAACCTTTACCATCGAATGATCTCAATGCCACACGCTGGACATTTTATATCATCTTAGCGAGATGTATGGCAGCCTGTTACCTTGAAAATGTATAGTGTTCTTTTGCGCTATACGTGCTGCGACGTTTGGTGGACGAGGCTTGTCTTCAGTGCCGCCGGCTCGCTGCGTCTCCAGTGGACGCTGGTCGCTCTCCGTCGCTTCGCTCTGCTCCCATTTTAGCTGGAGCTCCAGTCAATGGCAGCGCCTCTCCACCGCCGCTCAATGTAGCATACGCTGCATGTCTGCACCCGGAGGAGGGGGTGTCTCTCATCCATAAAAGCACATTTCCGTTTTTACCAGGGTTGAATTTTAAACATTTATCACGTAATGTGCGATTCCATCACTCCCGTCGAAGGACACCTGCACTTACTGAGAAAGCCCCATCTGTGCTATCAGCTATGAGATCCTCCCGTTTCCCCCTGTGTTCAACCTACCCACCTACAACTTTATACGTGGAAGTCAAATTCCCCTAGTCTACATCTGTACCAATTTAACAATTTTTTTGTAAAGATAGGCTACACACTTTTATAAAGACCCTACACAGGGTATCAGATTGTGCGACAGACATTATCCACACCACTCCATTTGCAGTCGGTTTAGAAAGTGTATAAAGGACTAATACAATATTCTATTTGGTTAGATTGTTGGTAACATTTTAAGCAGTGTTATCCTATACAAAGTAGCCTACTGGACGTTTCTATTTCTGTTTCCCTGTAAATGTTTCATCATTGGAATTTAGGATTTGAAAGGACAGGAAACAAAAGGAATACACTATCCAGTCCAATTAGACTGTATCTTATGAGTCAAATAGTAACCGACTTTGCTGTAGCCTATCAAATAGCACTTTGATGTGAACTCGCAAGCCCCTTGTGTGATTTGAGCGCAAATTGAATGGTGGTGAAGGGATGGGAAGATGTTTCTTTAGCTTGTTGTGCATGTCTCCTAGATCAAAGTCAGGCCTGTAGGCCTGCATAAGTAAATGAGATCAGGCCCTTTTCAGTATGGCTGTGTATGGATGTAGGGTTGTCTATAAGGTCCTGGGGGTTCTCTCTCCCTTCCTTCCTCTCTCTCCCTCTCTCTCTCTCTCTCTCTCTCTCTCTCTTTGTCTCTCTCTCTCTCTCTCTCTCTTCATATAAACACATACTAACACAAACACACACACGCGCTAGTGCACACACGCATTCACATATGTAATCACATTTGAGTAAAAAAATAAAATGAAGATGCACACTGATATAGGCAACTGTTTATCCCCTATCTATTTCTGTTAGAATACAGTCATAGGAACCGTTTACATGAGTAGAGGTATGAGATTGCCTTATGGTATAATTGTAGAGAGATTGTCTTTATTGACAAACCCATTTGTACACTGCTCAAAAAAATTCAGGGAACACGTAATCATCACAGTATAACACCAAGTCAATTAAACTTCAGGTACTTCAATCTGTCCACTTAGGAAGCATAAGTGATTGTGAATCAATGTCACCTGTTTTGGTGCAAATGAAACTGACAACACTGGAGAGGCAACAGCTAGACAACTCCAAAAAGGGAATGGTTTTGCAAGTGTCACAGACAATTGCTCCCTTATCCTTCCTGACTGATTCTTCTCTAGTATTGCGTTTTACTAGCATGAGGCGGTACCTGCGGCCCATTCAGGTTGCACAGGCAGTCCAGCTCCTCCAGGATGGCACATCCATACGTGCCGTCGCAAGAAGGTTTGCTGTGTCTCCCAGTACAGAGCAGCAGCAGGACCGGTATCTGCTCCTTTTTGCCATGAGGAACAGTAGGAGCATTGCCAGAGCCCTACAAAATGACCTCCAGCGGGCTACTGGTGTGCATGTTTCTGACCAAACTGTCCCCGTTCTCTTCACAGATGAGAGCAGGTTCACACTGCACATGTGACAGAGGTAAAAGAGTCTGGATACGCTGTGGTGAACGTTATGCTGCCTGCAACATCATCCAGCATAACAGGTTTGTCGGTGGGTCAGTGATGGTTTGGGGAGACATATCCTTGGAGGGTCCTCCTGGACCTCCACATGCTAGTCAATGGTACCCTGACAGCTGTTAGGTAGGCTACCAGGAGGAAATCATCAGATCCATCGTCAGACCTTACACTGGTGCATTGAGCCCTGGGTTCCTCCTGGTTCAGGACAATGCCCGGCCTCATTTGGCCAGACTGTGTAGGCAGTTCCTGGATGACAAAGGCATTGATGCCATTGACTGGCCCTCACGTTCCTCAGACCTGAATCCAATTGATAACCTCTGGGACGTTATGTATCGGTGCATCTGACGCCGTCAAGTAGCGCCA
>JAODLI010001474.1:0-11213 GCA_027575585.1 Percopsis omiscomaycus
TCTCTCTCTCTCTCTCTCTCTCTCTCTCTCTCTCTCTCTCTCTCTCTCTCTCTCTCTCTCTCTCTCTCTCTTATTCGCTGGGGCCAGCAGCCATCTCTATCCTGCGGCTTCATTTTTTCCCCTCTACACCTTTGGGGATATAAAGCAGCGTTTATGGGGAATGATCTTTACCTATCGCTCCTCTGGGATCCTCACGTGAGGCAGGAAGATGAAAGGATGAGTACTGCATATTTCAGTGGAGGAGAAAGTGAAGGTGACATGGCAAAGAAAGAGAAGCGGGGGGGGGGGGGGGGAGCCTGCGAGCGGGCTCGATCCTGTTCTTTCTCTGTAATCAAAACCACTATTGTAATACTGTGGACCAGAATTTTCCTTTATTAACTTTATAATACAGTGGCCACCCTTGACACATTATTAATGTGACTCAAAAAAAATAGAAAGCTACTGTATACAAGAGAAGTCATTTGTTTCACCTTCATGTTGTAATTCCATAATTCCATAAGGAATAGTTCACGAGATAAGTCAAATGAAGTCATGTCAATTTGAGCTCATTTGTACAGTGTAGCCTTTAATCATAGTTACATTAGCAAAGGGCTTAAAAAGCACACATTTTACGCAGGCTTAAAAAGCACACATTTTACGCAGGCTTAAAAAGCACACATTTTACACTTTAATGAGCCCTTGATTCCAAGTCAGGGCACAAGCAGAGGCGCACGGCACAAGTTCACAGCACAAGTTCACAGCACAAGTTCACGGTGCAAGTCGATCTTTCGGGACACGTGCCGGTTATCAGGCGCAAAAATGGCGCAGTTATAAAAGGGTTGGATTACAATATATAAATAACTAGTAGGAGTGGTAGGGGCTGTCAAAACGGCCAATCAAATCAGTCTTCATTCATTCCATTTATAGGCAGTGTGCTCTCTGTCATGGCGAACTGCCACTTTTGTAATGGACGGCGAAAGTCTTTCCTGTGCATTTCGGCACAAGCGATGTCATGGCAAGCCGGGAAAATAGCAAACATGCCCAGGCGAGAGAAAAACCACCTTGCGCCCAACGAAATTGTCACTACGTCTGCATTAGCTCTACAGCCAGTCTTGTGCCGTCCGGAACCTAGAGCCTGTTAAGATTAACACTGAATTGGAGAAGGAAATATTTAGTAGTAAATGTCAGAAACCTTGGGATTTAAAAATGGGATTTTCCTTTCCAAGAGACACGTTTGTGATATAACTGAAGTAGGAAATTCATTTATTTATGTCAATAATATCATTTTAGAAAGAAACGTTAGCAGATGCACAATGATAAAGAAACGTAGGGCCGGATTTACTAAAGGTTTGCGTGAGTAAAATCATGTGATATCACCCGCAAATGAACATGTAAGCTGATTTACTAACGGGGTGTACGGAGGATGACGTCTTTCAAAAGTACAAGATAGCACATATTACCCCGTTTGCCTTAGCCTAATGTACATGCAATTTGGGGGTTTTCAATTTTAATGTGCAAAATAATGGGAGGGGAACATGCAAATACATTAATTTACTACACACAATGTGATCTATCAAGCCAGAACGCTATTTCAGCTGATAGCGACTGCATCATATTTAATACATTTGAAAGTAAGGTGCAAACAGTTAAGTGTTGCGCACTGGGCCATAACCAGAGTTTGTCATCAGTACACATACAAACAAACGGTTGGCCTACTAGGCTACTATTATTGATTCCGTCGTCCAAAGCTGTTTTTTTAATAAGTGGCATTGTGTGAAACGTTTGCTTGGCCTTATATAAAAGAAATAGCCTAGCCTTCATCATGGCCAGAGTATATTTCATCCAATTGCCTTTACTCCAGATGCTGTACCAGGTTGCTGTTTTGAACGTTTCTTACAGATACGTGCGTACATTTCAATTGCTGGAAATGTTGATGATGCAAGGGGTTGCGCCTTCGCTTGCGCTCTCTCACAACAAGTATAAACTGAATTAAGCATGCACTCATCCCTAAGAAGTTCTGTTATCTTTGCGAGGAGACAGGCATAATGAAAGTAGACGTAATGAAAGAAGATGAAAGGGTTTTTTCCTATTCGTGTAAAAAAAATTGACATGACTGAGGAAAACATAATGCACACATTTTGCCTCTCCAGCCATACCATATTGGAACTGTTGGCTGAGCTAAGGGAAGATTTGGAGCCAGTTAGAGTCACGCAATACCTCCCATGCCCAAACTTCTTGCAACTCTGCATTTCCTCGCGTATGGGTCATTCCAGTGTACTGTAGCTGTTTCTGCTGCAGTTGCCCAAAGCATTCCCAAGTACTTAGTGCAATCTTACGCAAGATACGGTACATACAATTTCCAACTACTCAGGACGCAATGAATGAAACCTTGGCGGAAACCATTGTGTTGTGTTTACAATTCTACTTCTGGTGCGGAGTGTCTCACATTCCTCTCTACTCCTCCCCTAAAGCTCACATTTTCTCTACCCTTCTCTTTATGACCGGCTGCACGATGGGAATCAAACTTTTTGAAGAATATGAAAAATTGTAAATGCATTGGCTCAGGTTGCCAATGTTTGACTGCAAATACTCGCTATGTCGCCAAGTATTTTATCTTTCTGGCCTAAGGGACTTGTTCAGTAGAATCAGCCTCTCAAATAATGTCCTCAACCAATGGTTTATATTTAGTGTTTATGGTAATTTCAGACATAACACCGCCACTGAGTCCCTAGTTGCCGTGGCAACTGCTCACTGCAGGTTTCCCAGTGTCAAACACTTGGAATGACTTAAAAACCCAAATGGGATATTACAGCACTTCAAATGCCTGAATTGAATTATACTCTTCCTAAACATTAATAACTCATGCCATGCTTAATTACTCTCTCCAAACCAATTTATATACTGTACTTTACACCAACAAACTACTGGCAGACAACAAGGTAGCTTAAAGTAAAGGACTTCCAGGCCCCCTAGAGCAGCTATGCAGCTAATATTTCACCATCTGCTTTGTTGGCACCAAGTTACACAAAAAAATAGGTTATTTTTTTGAAACTTTTGAATTTCCTTTTGCTTAAACCTCCTATACACCAAGACACTTGCATTTAATTATCTTTATGAGATGAGTTTGGGTTGTACAGTGTGAAGGATGACACTATCACGAATAGAATTACCTGGTGTGCGGTTTTTAGAGGACGTTTAAGGTGGTTTGCCGTGCAAGACCAGATCTTATATTTGATTTCATCAATAAGTTTTACTAAAATCCATTTGGTAAGTACATTTGGTTGCAACAAATTTGTTACAACAAAAGGTTTCACTATATTGCAAACAAGTTAGATCACATAGAACACATAAATAGCTATGTATGTACTGTATGTAGCCTAAGTATGTACAGTATCTGCATAGGTATGTACTGTTTGTAAAATATAATTTTTCTTCTATTGTCCAGTGTCGGTTGGCCATTAATGCCACCCACTGTCACACTCTCTTTCTCTACCTAGTCTATTTCTGTCTCCTGACTCCATAAGTAAACTGCATACAAAGGTTGAGGGTTGACTTCCCACAATGTCCCGGTCCACCATACTTTAAACTGCTAAGTTATACAATTTACAATATACAATCTTCACTGGATGTTCTCAGATACTGTAGTTGCTGACTTTGTGATAACAGACTTGGTTTGTACCTCTACTGGTTTGTGTGTGTGTGTCTTAGAAACATAACTAAAGCAGCTGAAACAGGCCTGGCAGCCGAGCAGCAAAAAACAATGAAGGAAAGAATACACGCATATGATTAATGCTCACCTACACACTACATCTATCCCCGCCACGCGCCACTGTGTGCTATATTAACGAAAACACAGGCCTTGCGGCAAAGATGGAACATTCTGTGAGGAGATACAGTTTAAATAATACAGAAATAAAAACTGTCACAGCAAAATATTAACCGGCTTCAATAATAACTTCAATACTCGAAGATGGGCTACATTTTGTTGTGAAATAAATTCCATCGAAAGTAATTTCCCTCAGCCAAGCACACATCAACTGTTACTATTGGCCGGCAATGCAAATTATGTGATAAGCAGGACATTTGACAGTCATTTTCTGTTCTGCTAATTAGTCCACATCATTGTTGATTACTAGATACAGTATATACTGCTGTGCTAATTGAGTTTGCTTGCTTCCCTGTCTGTGAATTTGTAATTATTGCAAGCTATTTCTAATCACCATTAGTCACAACACAACAATGGAGATGAAATAATTGACCGTCGCCTCTTCTTTCTTCTCTCACTATCTTTACTTCTCACTGTGTCCTTCTCTATCTGACATTCTTCTCCACTGTGTTACAGTACAAAACAGTTTATCATTTAGCAATTCTGTATGCAATACTTTTCATGTTTGCAACTACTCTATTAATTAGAAGAGCAAGTAAATACAAAACTGGATTAAATGTCACGGATTACAGTAAATTATTTGCAAATAAGATTGTCTTAAGTAGCATGACTAATAACATTTATTTATTTACAATGACCAAATGGTGCCATGTCAATTCATTCATGGGCCTGATTTTCAAATACAGTCACGCAAATAGGACATCTGGCATCACCTTGTAATATAGAATATATTATTATACAATAAGATACAGTACTGCACATCAGGGTTTTATAAATATTTGTTTCCAGTTTCCATCTAGAACAGTTTTAGATTAAAAACGAATGCCTATATAGCATTATAGACATTAGTTTATTTCTTATAAAGGCTTCTACGTCCCCTCAATTACATAAGTAAACAACACAAGTGTACACTAATAAACAATTTGTCATTTGTAGGGTTAAAGTATTATGTCACATTGGATACAATCTTTTGCATGTTTCTAATTATCAAAGTAGGATCACTCCTAAGTATTGTACATCAAATGCTGTTGCTTTAGTCTCTACATTTATGTTTTCCTAACCAATCTGATTTAGTCTCAACAAAAGATGTCACAATGCAAAAGAGTCGAAAGTTGTCCTTAGGTGTTTAAATGCAAGGAGAGAAACACAAGTTAGATAAGACTGGTAAAATAAACAGTATTTGATGATGCACACTAAGCTGAAACCAAATGAACTAAAATAAATATAGTTTTGAATATAGTTTTCCCAGTTATGCATTCTTATTTAGGGCATGTTTGGTCATGAACATTGTTGTAGTTTTTAACACAAAGGTATTTAATGTAAAATGAAAAACGTAATATACAGCCGTAATGGAATTAGCTACAATTTGTATTATGCAACCATTCTATGCTAACATCTTAACCTATTACTGAGACGCCACCCTAGTAAGAAGCTGATGATATTCATATGACTTATACACTATGGCCTGCTATTTGGCATCTTATTTGTCACATAAATAAGCTTGGCTTTAATGAATATGATTGATTTTAGCATGAATATACAAGGACATTTTCTACATTGTGCCTCTACCACTCCCTTCACACACATACACACATATGCCTGTCCCTCCCTCGCTCTATCTCCACAGTGATTCACAGTGACCCGTGGGGGTAGCGGTACAGACAGTCTGCTCCGATGGATGGACTTTTAATGATGCTGTGTGTCTGCACTCTTTGGAGAGATGTGCTGCCTGCCAGTCTGTATAGACGACCTTACTGAGGCTAACTGGCCTGGCCTGGGCCAGACTATATCTGTCAATGCTCACTGATAATCTTCAGAACCCATATATAGTACAGCCCTGCAACAAGGAATTATATAAGCGAAGAGGAATTGATCAGAAAAGGATCTTGTGTGCCAGAGGCATGTTGGAAATTTTAGAGCGCTGGCAGTTTATTCCACAAATAACAGCCTTGGTTTGGCCCTGAAGTCTGCCCCTAGAGTCTAAATCTGAGTATGTCTGCTAGGTACTTGATTTATGATGCTAAAGTCTTGTTTGTGCTCTCTGTGCAGTGCAGGTGTGCTTTGTTTGAAGCTCCGCACTCCCCTAGACTTGTCACTAGGCAGTTAGATTCTTTTTCTTATTCTCCAATGACCTGAAGACTCTGAAAAGTGCAGAGTTACTATTCTGCTGAAGGTCTCGACTGCTAAAACTGTAGTGATTACGCAAAATGGTGAGCAGTGATTGTGTCATTTTCAGCCCGCCCTTTATTCCGGCCATGTTTCCTTCCAGGAGTTCTCTGCTGTGAGATATGGGCCCAGGTGTTGGTCCTGGTGGCTGCACAGTGTAGGGGCCACGGGTCTGTACCCCGCGCACGCTGCTTCTTAACAGGAGCCCTTCGTGATCAGACAAAGTGGCACCAACAGGCAGCTCAAGGTTTAGCAGCAGCCTTGCTCTGCCACGTCTCCCTAGGGGGGGAGCAGTGCCTCCCATGGAGACACCCAGCGCCACTCCGCCCATTCTCAAACTCTAATGATGGCGTATAACGCCTCCTGGTTGGCTGAGAGGAGGCTGAGGTGCGCCTGCCAACGTCCAAGGAGGAGCACTGTGTGTGTGTGTGTGTGTGTGTGTGGGGGGGGGTTATGATGTCAGAAGTTTGCTTAATTAGACTGTTGGGAGCCATGGTGATAATGGCCATGCTCGGCGCAGGGGGGGCCGCAGGCATAGCACTTTAATTGAGATATAAAAGACTTGTTTCCAAGGGCACTTTTCAGGGCAGGAGATGCAACTCCCGGGCTACAAACGCTGGCTCAGACCAAAGCTGCAGCATGACACTTTGGTGTCCATATATAAAACACGCTGTTTACGAGTGTTTGGGTGCGTGAGTAATTATTATCCATTCTTAATACATGTAGACACAAATATTAACGTTAATTTTGCAGTAGGGGACAGGGAGGAAAATAAACAAAGCACGATTCATCACAGACTCTCTGTATTTGCATGGCATCAGAATCAAACAATTGTTCGCTAGTTTTGCATGGCCACCCTCTCATATCCGGCTCAGCATTTGACTCAGAAAGTCATAAATGTGGCTGGAGCATGACCAGGAAAGAGAAATGATGCAAGGGAATATCTATCCATTTTCTGTGTGTATGAGCTGTCAGACGAGCTGCGGGGAGGACAGAGGGACAGTGGGTGGGGAATGGCACAAAGAAAGCGGTATGTGCTTCACATTTCTCCTTCCACCGACTCACAGATGCAGTCCATGACAACGAGCTATGACATGACCAATGGACGAAACCCATAGGCGGGTATATTTGTAGTACAGTAAATGCCTGAATAAGGAAATTGTCATCAAACTCATACGTCAATTGCAAATTTTCAACCAAAACACGATAACAACGATAAACCTTTGTAGCTACAGATTTTATGATTTTTTTAATACGTTGACTATAGGGGAGAGCCAGGATAAAAGTTACACGGGACGAAAGTAACGATTTTCTCCGAGCCCATACAAGTCTCATGTGCCAAACTGCGGCAGTACGCACAACACACAACACTTAACAATCAAGTGAATACGTCTTACTTTCGCAGAGTTATACCCGTTTTATAAAATGTTTTCGATCACAAAAAGTAAATTCACTCAAGCGGTACATTTTTTTTAATAACAAGTTGTGTTTATGATTTAATGTATCATTGTCATGATTATTTGAAAGATTATTTAGTACTTTAAAGCATCCTGAAGTTTGCCATATCAAAGTATTTCATTCTTAACTTAACTTAACTCTAAAGTAGCCAAGAGGGCGTTTCTTCTCTAGCAGAAATACCAGCATCAGATGTAAAGCACAGGCACAATCTTGTCTTCTAAAATAAATTATATTTTACTTAAATCACTCAATTAGATTTGAAGCAGGAATGTAAGAAAATGAAATATTTAATGGGATGATCTACATGGGTTGGAAAAAATTGATCCAAATGCCCATCATTGATTGTTAGGATATGTTCTAAAAATTAAATGTAATAATTTTTTATTAAGATAAAGGACATAATACTATGTTTGCAATTACATATTAAGAAGGACATTATCAGACATTTCAATAAAAACAAGAATAACATAAACAATTCAAGTTTATACCTTTGTGTTACTTGTGTCCCACCCGTGTTACTTTCGTCCCGACTGACGGAGACGAAAGTAACAATGCGCAACGTCCATTCAATGTCCAATTACACCAAAGTTGTTCCACATTTTAACAAAATAGCACCTGGTATTAATAGAACACACATGTGAGATGTACATCACAACGAAAATTAGTTTCTGCCTGTGACGTTATCTTTTACAATGACATTTATATGAAAAGTGTTACTTTCATCCCGGCTCTCCCCTGTACAGTGCGTGACTGTAGACTAATTTGTATACTGTATACTAATTTGATATAGTCACGTTTGAGCTGATTTTGGTCACCATTATCTCATGTAATAAATGCAGTCACCTACCATAGGTGACTGCAGATCAGTGGAAGACACATTTGTATTTACACTAGCTGTTGTAGATGTGGAGATTAGACTGAACCCTACATCCATGATGGTACTAAAAGGGAACTGTATGATTTAAAACAAAAAAACAAACAAAAAAGGGCTGAGCCCCTCCTCTGTTTACACCCTCTTTTGCTACACACACACGTACACCTTCCCTCACTTTCCTTGGAGTCACTTTGGTTCAGGACTTTGTTATTCCATTGATTGAACAAGGACGTCAATAGCTTTCAAATACAGCTACCTGTGTGAAGAGGAGCTGTGAAGCATGAACACGGGCACCTGAAAAGATTTCCTGCTAATGCTACGCTTCCCCAAGTACCCAAGACGCCCCGCTATTATTTCCAGCCTTTTGCCTCCGGGCCATTTCTGTCTGTTTGGAGGTGAGAGGGCTTTGTCGACGCGCGACCACAGACACCGCAACACCTAAGTGGAGGTAGCAATGTTTCCATGGAGCCCAAGTCAAGGTCATCTGGACGGCAATATAAAAATAGATCTCGCGGGACCAACCCTCCTCTGACACCTCTGGTTTCCAGTCCCATTTTGCCACTAGTGCTCTCTCACCTCTCTGCCCCACTTCTCCACCACAAGGGAGGAGGGTTGACTGGATGGATTTTTCAGTGTACTCCGGTGGGAGCGGGTTGAACCCTGCGGAAGATGGAATGGGGAGGTGTGTGTGTGTGTGCGTGTGTGCGTGTGTGTGTGTGTGTTGTTGGTGGTGGTGGTGGTGGTGGGGGGTGGGGGTGGGGGTGGGGTGGAGACTGAGCTAGGAACTGTAGCCTGAAGCTTGAAGGAGAGCGGAGCGACTTGGCGGCAGAAGCTGCCTTGGTCTCCTAGGTTTGAGCTACCGGTCCCAGTTGGCTCAACCTACCGCTGGTGGTCAGCTTGCCAGCTCGCGCATAGGGTGGCAGGGCCAGGGGCACACTTTCACATTCACTTGAGCCTGTCTTTGTCAAAGACTCTCAAAGACATTCCGAAAAGGGGCAAATGGGAATTGAATAGGGAGAGAGGGGGAGTGTGTGCGACAGAGGGAAAAGGGTTGAAATAAAAGCCAGTCTTGAGTGCAGAGGGGCAGGGAGCAACATATGGCGTTTGAGTGCTCTCATTGCAGACCTTTTCTGTCTCCCTTGTGCCCTTAGAAGGGCCCTTCAATTTACAACAACCTCCCGAATAACAAAGAGCCTGCTTTAATGCGTCTGGAAAAAAGGAAGCATTTACCTCCAACAGCAGTGTTGATGACCGATGTCTGCTGCGGCCGGGGGAACGCTGGATGAAACAAAGGGAGATAAGCAGCAGTGCGCACTTAAGCCAATCGCATGAAAGAAAACGGTCGATGGCGCGTCTCCAGCCGTGCCTTTTAACCACGCCAATTTGAGACATCTGAAATCTTGTAATGTATTCACCTAGCAGGCAGTGTTTATCTCGGTGCAGCAGGCCAGCGCTCCACGCATGCAGGAGATTCTCCCCTTTGCCACGGCCCACGGCCCGGCGCTCCCCTTCCTCCGCCACGGGGAACCCCGCCAGACTCGCATCCCTGAAGTGGAAGGCCAATAATTGTTAGAATTCCCAGCAGGCGGTGGCGTTGGTTTAATCTAGTGTGGGTGTAATCCTCACGCCCTCGCCACACCTGCAGCGTTCATAGACCACCACAAAGAAAGGAAGCGGCTTTGAATATCCCCCATACACCCCCTCTGTGTGTGTGTGTGTGTGTGTGTGTTGGGGGGAGGAAGAAACAGGGATAAATGGAGCAGAATCACCAGAATGAGGCTCTGGTAACATGGAGGGGAGGTAGAGGAAATGAGGATGGGTAGTTTTTGCCGGAGGATATGGTAGATAGACTGTGACCTGTGCTAACTCCATATCCCATCAGGCTCAGCGCCAAGGCTCCCCAGGCTCGGCCCCGAGGACTGGATAAATGTTAGTTTTTGTGGGCCCCGTGGATACAATTATCTAGGGTATCACTGGGTAATGGCACCTTGGAGGGCTGCTGATTGTCCTAATGTATCCTAAACATTCTCAAGGTTTTAGTGCACTTTTACACTGCAGCTAAAATGCACGTCTCTCCGCCGGCATGGCAATCCCACAGGCTTCACTTGGATACGCGCGCTCACGCTGCCACCTCCATCAGCATGTCTGTTACCTTCCGCACTCAGATTCATTTTGCATTAACAAGCTTGAAAGAGCACGTCCACACCTCCCCCTTGAGCTCTGTCTACGGAGGAACCAGATATTGGGTTTAAAGAAGGGCAACGTTTTCACAAGCCTCTGCCTTTCTTTATCTGTTACAACCCAGTTAGTTTTTTTTGCCTGTTGACCCTCAAGTCTCCTGCTGCGGCCCTGCATGGCCATTGTCTCAGTGTGGGCATTAGTTGGACTTTTTCCTGGATCCTGTTTTTCTAACGAGGGCTATCAGCTCTCTGGCACAGCTTACTGGCAGCCTACGCAGAAATGGCTGGGGATCAGGGATGGCTAAACAGAACTGTCCCACAGTCCTAGTCTAAGGAAATTGCTGCCCAAAATGATTGAGTTGCATTATCAAATTTAAATCCAAGAGCACCCGTTGGGAGCCTGGTTATTCACAGATAATAGGCACCACAGTGGCAACACAGCCACTGCTCCCTGCAAGCATTTCTTTTCACTGCGTATCAGAAGGTTTCTACAGTATCTACAAATAGTCGTGGCTTTTGGACGTCATTACAGCCAAGAGTGGAGATGCCGTTGAGCGGGCAGCTGACCTGAGAGGATGTATAGCGTATTAAGCGGGAGCGGGAAAACAGCAATAGTCCACTCCTCCTTCACAGGGTTAATACACCCATGGGGGGGGGGGGGGGGGGGGGG
>JAODLI010001475.1:0-11213 GCA_027575585.1 Percopsis omiscomaycus
GAGAGAGAGAGAGAGAGAGAGAGAGAGAGAGAGATTCTGTGGGAAGCGGAAAAGCCGAGAAATTCCATTCTCCTGTTTCAGCTCCTGAAAAACTGCTGAACCATCAGCAATTACAGGCAGGCTGGATCATGAATCTCTGCCTGCAGTGGTCTATTCCTCTATGCCATTCTGCTGCAAAGGGCTACGGCCCTCGTCACCTGGCCAGAAACGCACACACCCACACACACTTAACTGAAGGCAGCGCCACATGATCGCAGCTTAGCATTATGCTGTGTGAATCCTAGCCAACGCTTTGCATCTACTTTCCCATGGCTGCGAGGTGTACATGGCCCGCGGAGAGCCGATATGCAAACAAGCCCTTGTTGTTTTTTCGCAAGACAGGTGAACGTGATGCATGGTCAAACCGACAACTGCAAAGGACCATGGGATAGAGGGAGGGTCACGCATGTACGGACTGTATACCGGAATGTTCTGAACATATAATTGGTCGATCCATGAGAACGCAGAGATGGGCAGTCACTTAATTAAAATGATTAATTAACGGTAACAAAAAAACAAACAAAAAAAACGTTTTGTTCAAAACTGGGGTCTGTAATTACAAGTGACTTGCACTCTACTTTCTGACGGAGGGCTTTCTGGCCCTGTGTGTGTTTAATGGGTGTGTCTGAATGAGACGGAGGGAAGTCAGTTGCTTGGGCACATTGAATGTTAGGATCCTCGGCTAATGAGATTAGTCAATAATGGATTGAAAGCAGCCCCCCCACCCCACCCCACCCCACACACACACACACACACACACACCTCCCCTCCCCGACACAATGGCCAGAGATGCTGTTTTGCAGGCTGCCCTGTCAGCGACACATCCTCCATCGGTCGATACAGACGCGCGCACATTCACATGCACACAGCCGCGCGTGCGCCGGGCATTAAGTCGCACTTAGAAACGGCGGCAAACAAAAGAGGCCACCCTTTTAACATACAAATTGCGTTATACTCTTGAACGGCCGTCTGTTTAAGACGACGGCTCTGCCCGCAGATGACTCCCTGGGATTTAAATTCAAATTGGAGTTCCATCTATTCCTCATTTACAGGAGAGAGAGAGAGAAGGCAAAAAATATATATATGGTGGGCGTCACGCCGGGCCGTGGAGAGTGCCAGCCCTTTCATCGGTTACCCGTGAGTCACACCTCACAGAAGAGGAAGGAGAAAAGGCAGCGGGAGTCCTATCTGCAATGGAGCCTGGAGGAAGAAGCGTGTTGGGGGGAGGAACTATATCCTTTAGATACACAAAGATGTGACGCCGCCTTAAACAGCCAAGTATAGACAACCTGCCTGCAGAGGCACAGCAAAGCTTGTGCAAGGGAAGAAATGCTGGCCTTACATTATAACGATATCATTAATATATAGTCATTATATTATGTATGCCAATTAAACCATAAACCTCCACCCAATACTAAATATTTATTATACATTACTGCTGGATGTAACGCTTTAGAGTGGCAATAAAACACGCTAATGCCATACCATTACCAGCCGCCCTGCCCCTGAGATGGACTGGAATGCCACTGGTGTTAACACACGGCCGTGACACACCCCTATCCCCCCCGTCACCGTTTATGGCAGCCGAGGTGTGTTTAGGTGTCCTGCAAGGGCCTCGGGACGCCATTCTCGAAGGCCAGCCGCCTGGTAATATGTTTTACCAGCCGTCCAGACATGGAGCATTGTATCAGGTAAACCAATTACTATCTGACATGAATCAGAGAGCAGCCAGATCCCCCCATGACCACTTCCTCTATTTTTAGCAATCTGTGTGTTAGCTCTCTCTCTCTCTCTCTCTCTCTCTCTCTCTCTCTCTCTCTCTCTCTCTCTCTCTGTGCAAAAAGCACCTTGTTCTTGATTCCCAGCGCGTCTCTGTTAACACTTCTTAGCAGCCAAGTGACTCATTTACCTGCGGTGTGCCATTCTGCGTGGGATTTAAAAATAATTGAACCTATATTTAGAGATAAAAATGAATTAAGCACTGGTATTTCTCTCTCACTCCTCCTCTCTGTCTCTCGCCCAGTCTCTCTCAAAAGCATAAACACAAACGCACACACCAGTCAAAACGGATAGCTTTCCCCTGCTTAGTATTCAGCTGTAATTCTCCAGGGTGGACGCCATGCTGGGAAGACAATCTGCATTTTGATTGGTCTACGCTGGAAGTTTCCAGGGATGCCAGGGAAAACGGCAAAGAGAAGCCCCTTTCTATTTATTTAGTTTAACATTCGTCGAATTTTGGAAAGTACAGATTGTACAGCGGGAAAACACACACACACACACACACACACACAGGAATACATTGTTGATCTTGTTTCATTAACTGAGGATTGTGGGAGAAATTGATAATTTGTTGTGTCAGCCAACAAGGAAATGCCGGCCCTAGATTAACCCTCTTAGAGAGCCATTTGTACAATCTAGCCATTAGAAGCAACTTTGTTCCACGGGCCCCTCTCCTCGCCTCTCCTCTGGCCTCAAACCAGGCTTCAGCCTCCGATGGCTGTAACCATGGCAACTACCTTCATTCACCACTAGCAAATAATGAAGACAATGTGTTTTCCATTTAGATGAGTCCCTCCCCCCTCCCCCCCCCGTTTTATTAGCGGAGCTCAATGGCATGGTCGCTCGCGCAGAGTACAAGACGTCAGAGTACAAGACCGAAACAAGAGGACGGGCAATACATACACAGCCTTCAAACATTAAAGGGACCCTCCCTGATTTGTGTCCGGAGGGGAGGAGTTTTATTCGTTTGGTCTGCGATTGTTCTTGTGGGAGATAACCGATAATGGATCATTTTCAGTTTTGCTTTATGCAATTAGAAGAAGACCAAGAGCGGTGAGAAGGAGAAGGCAGTGGCTGCAGGCCCTCAACAGGGCAAGAGAGTAGCTTGGAGAGTTTTGCACTGACGGCTATACATTTATCCTCCATTGTTGTCACAACCCACTGTCACTTGAGCAGCACACAAAAGTTCACGGTGGTTGAAGTTCTGCCGTCGTTTGCGCCCCCTTTAGGCTCAAACAGCTCTCTACCCCTCCCCCTACAGCTACATGCATCTTCATGCATAGTTGTTTGAACATAAACAAAATTGGGATGGAGCTATGATGCAATCGGGGAGTGAACCTTTAAATGCAGCTCATATCTGACCTACATTAGTTATGCTTATGCTGTCATATCCAAACAGGAAAAAGTGTAAATCCAGCTGTGTGTGTGTGTGTGTGCAATGAAAAGAATGGAAAGAGAGCGCGGGGCAAGACTTACAATGTCTCCTTTCCACTGTTTATAGACGAGAGCAGAAACTCCCTGCTAACAGAGCCAGCTTTCCGGGGCCGAAAATGAATTATTTTTTACAAACTTTACAAATTTTACAAATGGCCAACAGGAAGTGTGCACTGTTGTTCTCTCCCCTCCGCACGCTTTCACAGACCAGTAAACATTCCTTTTTATTTGCTGTGTTGTTGCCTCAAAAGCATAACATTCAAAGCAGATTGTTCCTTTAATTCCATTCCATTCACGGCAAGAGTGTGTATGCGCGTTCACCTGTGTCGGCACACACAAGCCTCAACGGCACTTCACACTGGTCTCGTTGCCACAACAAACAATGCGGTGCCCCGCATCACACACGAGATAAAACCCTGCTTGACTCACACATGCTATCGCTAACGGGCAGAGACCACGTCACTGATGAGAACAGTTGGGTTCTCCAAATTCCCTGGCAGGCTGTAGAAGATAGAAAATGTGCATTACTACATTATGATTGGGAGGAATAAACGCCAGGGTTTTTTATGAAAAGCTGGTCTAATTTGTGCACTTCAGCTCTATACGCCACATATATTTTTAATGAGACATGCCTCCTTGATAGCGGCAGCTTGCTAGCATGAGCGTTGATGCGCTACAACTCAATCAGGCATTTTAGATATTTTTCATGTCTGTTTTGATTTTTGGTGCGATTATTTAGTGCGACAATTATATTCAATTAGCCTCTACCATGGCACTCAAAGCACCAAGAAATCTTCCCTAATGACAGTGAATTTATCCAGCATTCGTACCTATGGCCAGTGCTTCTGGATACTGTAGACACCTTCCTGGATCGGCCTATAGGTCCGATAATTTGCCACCTTTTGGAAATAAACTCAAAGTTCTTGGTAGCAGTGTGTTGGCTGCTAATGTGAATCCCCCTGGCTCTTAATGTCACTGCAATACACACACCCACACAAGCACAAAAGAGACTAAGGCACTTCAGCGAGTATGACACAAGAGGACACTGTAGCCAGAGGTTAAAGAAAACACTACAAAAATGGAGACTACAGGAGAATTTTGATTAATGTTAGATCTCAGGGACGCACGCGCACACACACACCCAAACCACCACCGAAGGGGCAAGGAGGCTGCTGCAAGCCTCTATAAGACCACCAGGTGTGACCTATTCATTATTTATCAACAGAGGCGGGCTAGCCACGCACGCATGCTGCGCACAGCCCATCCTTTGTAGGAGTGATGTGTCAAGATCAGTTGAAATAGAGCAGCTTTGTGCATCGACGTCTTTGTTCAGGCGCTGCCTGTCTGATGGCCTTAGCTGCTCCTCACTCAAAAGAAACAGACAAAATGATTGTTATATATTGTATTCTGAAGATAGATGTATGTAGTTTTACTGAAGGTAGCAGAGCTATAACAGTGTTTAAAACCACAATTTAAGGAAGATTTATCAATGACGCCATTTTTTTTATTAACTCCCCCAACTCTTGTCTCTAAGAGTTGGGGCAGATAATCCAGAAAGAAAAAAAAAAGGTCGCTGACTGCCTTCCAGATGGAATAGAAACTCTTATGGATATGACATGCTGTCAGACGGGGTTACAAGGCCTGACGTCAATATAACTGCCGCGGGGGGGCATCTGATATCGGTGATTAGTAACCTGAACCGCTGCACTATAAACACTTTAATGCAACGTAAGAGGAGTTATATTAATGATCTGCAAACACGCTACCAGCGGATACATGTCTATTCTAGCCTATTCGTTTCTACGTTATTCGCTTCTATGTTCAACAGTGTGCTGTCAAAGTGAAAACAAGGCAGAGGTTTCTATTCTTTTTAGAGTGACGTTGCGTAAAAGCGCAGCGAAAGTCCAGGGGTGGCAAAGAGGAGGGGCGGTGGTTATGAGCGGCAGCATGTGAAAGCGGCTGGCTTCATCTCCTCTTGAAACAAGCTAAACACTTTATTGTCTCATTTCCAGCCTGCCTCCAGAAGCCATTTCCATATAAACACCTGTGTTATCAAAGCATCGCAAACAATTTCCTGGATAATTTAGCAACGATGCGACTGTGGATTTTTGGTATGAGTGGTCGAAAATTGTGATGAAAATTGAGATTGTCTGCGTGTGCCTGTGTGTGAAATTCGAGACTCCACAGGAAGTGACTTTGCATGCGCTTGTTTGCGGGTGCGCACGTTTTAGCGATGCATCTCTTTCACGCGCGGGATCATGTGAAGGAGAGCTTTAAACCGGCCACAACTTGACGTCGAGTAGCCACTTTTCAAATCTGCCCGTGCACACCTGGCTGTCTCGAACGGAGCCGACGTACGCGCAGAGGAAAGGGGTGCGTTACTGTTACGCTTCCTATCCAAAACCCTGGCGAGACTACTGTAACAGAAGGGAGCACTTGCGTAACATAAGAGCCTGATGTTAGCCTGCAAAACTGGACCTCGCGCACACAAACACACACCTCTCTCTCTCTCTCTCTCTCTCTCTCTCTCTCTCCAATCCACCCTTCCTCTCTCCATCCCTCCCAGTCGCTCAGTCACAAGCCCTGGATTGTTCTAGTTGAGGTTTTGGCAGAGGCCACGGATGGGAAAAGAGAAGGGGAGGCGTTTAACACTTCCTGTGCGCCCACCCCCACATCCAAATCAGAGAGTTAACCTTCACCGGGGCCACAATGACTGCTCGTTAGCCGAAGCAGCCCACCTGACCGGGCAGCCTGTCACCAGCCATGTTCCTGTTTGTTGACCCTCTTTGTGTGTTCCTCTGCCCTCGCCTCCGCCTCCACACCCAACACACACACACACACACACACACACACACTCTACAGATAGAGGTGTGGTTCTGCCACACATTCCTTGACACGGCAAAGGGACACGGAGCAGGTCTGCCCATGCCCGACGCCTACCATACCTCTCTGGTCGCACACAACACAGACGACCCACTGTGAGCACAACCATGACATCACCCCTAGCCACCGCTGTGTGGCATGAAGGGGTGACTTCATCCCAGCCGATGTGACCGAGATAGAAACGTTACAATGACGCAAACCCCCCCTCCCACCCAAAAGTATTATAAAGTAAATGTATTGAAGTCAAAACAACAACATAATGCATGTATGTCTTTTTGTACGTGCCTGAAATATAGAAATATAAATATAAACAACCCGATTATGGGAGAGAATGAACAACGTAGATTACATTTAAATGGGCTCCTTCACATTTTGATCACCATCATAACATTCTATTTGGAGTCCTGTTTATAATAATGTCCGTGAACACACACACGACTGCATGGCCGGGTTGCGAGATTTGTCGGCTGCCGCTCGACGGGCGTGAGACACATGTGCGCGTTGTATCGGGCTGTACCGACACTTCGCGGTTAACAACCCGACTTTTAAGCCGGTGCGCGCTATTTGAACCGATGCAGCCGTATCGCACACATTTGGCAGGATGCACCGGTGCGAACCGGTGAATCATTACACCCCTATCATGGATGCAAAGGCCTCCTTCTCTTTTCTCGCTACCTCTGCTTTTCATCGACAGAAACCAGCATGAACAGGGCTAGCCTAGGAGAAAATAACGCATTGATTTTGCACACTGCCCTTACTCCAGCAGAGGAGTCCGATCAATACGCTCCAAGTAATACTCAGCACAAGTTTAATGCTTTGGCTGTACACCGGCAGAGGAGTGCTTTGTCTAGAAATTATTCCCCCTTTTTTTTACTGGCCCAAAACTACCGCTTGATACCAAAGCTACTGGACCTCCTATGCAGAATATGCTCGCCGTCGCGCACATGGCTAGCTAACGTTGCCGGGTAATTGAAGGAAGAAAGAGGCATAAGAGGAACCCACTGTGGTCAAGGAGACTCTGCTTCGATCGATGGGGATCTTGTGCGTGCAAGAGCCACCCTGCGATGGTAGTCAAGCTAGCTGGGGGGGAGGGCAGTAGACGAGAGGTCACCCTGTCTCAGAGAGAGAGAGAGAGAGAGAGAGAGAGAGAGAGAGAGAGAGACTAACTAACAGCTGACCAAAGACATGACCGCCCACCCCCCGCGGGGAAGTCATGCCCTTTGACACGGGGCACCTCCAACGCTGGAGAAACCAATACGGTTATTCTCCAAGACAAGCTTTAGACTCATAGAGCAGTGGTTATTAAACGTTTTGGGCCCTCTTTTTGTAATAACATAGCACATAGCTTAAAATATAATAATATACAAAGCATATTAAGCAACACTAGTGAAACATGCATTTATAAAACAAATATTAAAAAAATAAAGAGTGCTAAAAATTTTTAGCGCTCGTCTCCTAACCCTAGCCCATTGTGGGGTTCAGGCCCACACCACTGTCTCCGAGGGCAACGTTGACATCACACCGCGCTGACCTCACACAAAGGCCGGGCACCGCTTCCCTAAGGGCGAGCGTTTGATGCTGCCATCGAGGCTTCGGAGAGTGCAGGCAGGGGAGAACCGCTGAAAGACGTTGCTAATGAGGCAAAGGCAGAGCATGTGGGGAATCTGAGGAAACCAAAAGCGCTCCTCTCTACCCTGCTAACCTTTCATTTCCTGAGCGAGCACTTTTCCCTTTTAAGGTGCTTCAAAAGTCCGCGAGAAAGCGGCGCGCCACCTGTGAAACGTTAAAAAGCGTTGACCCAAAGTTTTTGAACACTCATTAAGCTTTTTCAAGTGGAGAATTCTCGGAGATCCCTTTCCTCAGATGTCTCTCTCTCTGTGTCGACCAAATGGTATATCAAGTTCAGGAAATTAGCCAGTTCCTGTTGGGGGAAGAGACAGGGAGAGCAGAAAGGGGCCAGCGCTAATACACCCCAGTTTTTACTACCACCCCTCCTTCGCACACCAAGGGCTAAACACACAACCCATCACACTATACTTTCCACATGCAGGCCCAGAAAAATCACTTTACGCTGTTTTCCTTCTAAATCCAACAGTAATTACTCTAGCCTACTTCAACAGTCACAAACGGCAAACAACTATGTCCGTTACAATGCAGGATAGACACTGCAGCTCTTTCAAATCGCAGCTAAATTTCAGCGAGCGGAACACCCAGGCAGAATGACGGTGTCTCGACACCTTACAAACAGATAGTGATTTTGCGGGGTTAATCCTGTCTAAATAATATGGCCATTAGGTCATTTAATATCCTCTGGATAAATTGCTGTGGACCCGTGGGACAGGAGTGCTGTCTACACATCAGGAACCAATCAAAGGTACCTCCCTCGTATGCCACAGAATCTGCCAGGCTTGAAGCAGCCAAATGACCCCCGGGAAATAGAAAAAGGCCAAATAATCAAAGCCACCGCGCCGCTTCCTGCCCTTTATCAGTCAGGAGCATCTCGGCGAGCCTGGTTTTGGACCGTGATAAGGTTAAGGCAGCTTAACCAAATTGAACACGGGGGAAGATTGCGCCTGCGATGTAACTGCGCAAGATGAGCGGGCGTTCAGATGAGCGACGGCGTGAGGTCGGGCGTGCCCCCATGACGGCCAATTGCGGTCGGTGGCTGAAAGCACAGGTTGAAACCCTAACCGTTTCCATTCCATTGAACACTCCATTCCACTCTAGCACAGATGACCTGCGGTGTCCGGCCCAGAAAACCCTCTTCAGGATGCACGCAAACACAGATGTACTCGCAAAGCATCTGCATGTTTTATTTTAATGTAAAAAAATTCAATAGTTAAAAACACCTTGAGACGGCATTACCTGTATAGTGTAGTTGTAGTACGTGAATGAAGTTAACAGAATTTTCCACTATGTAACTCTCAACGTTGAAACACGAGAGGAAGACTAGTCATCCAGACTTGGATGGAGCTCCCCGGCGAGTCTGTTTAGCGTCTAACAAAACTCTGCTGACTTGTGGGCAGCGAGGCGGACCTTTGTAACCGAAATTAGGTTAGGAGAAGTCATTTGTCTTGTGTAGGAGAAAAAAAAAGGGCCAAACTAGCCAGATTGAGCAGGAAGGCTGTAAAAGGAAACAGTTTTAGCAGACTAACATCTGAAAAATGTCTTCCCTTTTTAACCCCCCCTCCTCCATCCCCTTGGTTTACCAAACGCTGCTACTGCTACTAAAACGGCAAATAGAAAAGTAATTTGTCAAGTTGTTTGGGATTAATCCTGTGGATTGTCTTGTTCTTGTAAATAAAATAATAAAATGCTGACATTGAACGCGGAAACAAGTCAGGAGAGCCCATCCGTGATTACGGATAACCTCAGACTTGCTGGCCAGGCTGTTGTTGAGTTGTTGTGAATGGCTCATTAGAGAAGCTAACAGGCTAGCGAGCGTGTCGTGCTAACGGCTCATCTCTCTCTGCCAGGAGGTAGATTCATTTCACTGGATAGGTTCATTATCCTGGCCACCTCGGAGGTGCAACCACAAGCTGCCTTAGCCTGCCTGAACAGATACTTACAGCTTTGTTGGGCTTGCCTCGCCTCACCTCCCTACAGCAGACGTATTACCCCCCACACACACACACACACACACACACACACACGATCCACCATGGTAGTTTAGCACTAGAACATGTCAACGGGTAACTAGGGATTTTAAAGTATAAACACAATGCTCCACCAGAGAGCATTCTGGGGGCTCTACAACACGATCAGTGTGTGTGTGCAATATACACTAAATATGTGTATTTTAACAGCAGAAAGGCCATGAAAAATAATACGTTTATTAGTACTCAATTAGCAATTATTTTGAGCGTTAGCGAATGGCTGGCTATAAAGTACTTCCTGCGGTGGTTGGTGGTGTTTCAGGGGGGGTTGTTTGCTCGCAGGATGTTAGCCAGCTTGTTTGAGTGTGGATAGAGCTAGGGCTAGTCTCCTGGGACACTCAAGCCCCTATTTGTTTCTGGATGTTTCTTTGTATCCCCCCCCCCCCCCACACACACACACACTTTCTCCACCCTCCCTCCCTCCCTCCCTCCCACCGTCCATGCAGGCGGCTGCCCCAATCTCCCTCCGTGAATACGGGAACCACAGTCAAGCGAAGGTTTTTGGATGCCGCCCGCCACCTTGTCCTCGTGTTTGGGAACATTGTTTGTCTGCCGGCTCAGATGGTGCCTTGAGGGGCAAGACCACCCCTCCTTTTCCTTCTCCCCTTGTGCCCTGCCCCCCCCCCGCCCAAACAGCAGAGCCCGCCCCACGGGGGGTTGGATTTAATAAAGGCTCCCCCAGCCACATGCTAAAAAGGTATGCAAATAGTCCTTCTGTGCCCCCCCTCACCCCCACCACACTTCAACATAGCCGACTGCTTTGCTCTCCAAGCAAAAGCCGGAGAGAGAGAGAGAGAGAGGGGTGGCTGGTTGGGTGTTTGTTTTCCAGGGGAATGGATTATTTTGTTAGGATCGCTCCCGGGTATTTGATCTGACAAGCTATTACGATGATTGCGATTAGAATTAATTACATTCAGGGCTACGCAAACTGTGAAAAACGCACTCGACGTGCACCTTCACGAGGAAACGGAAATCATAAACGCACACGCACGGGTTCCACGAGTCAGGGTTCGTCCTTGTGGTGACACCAAAACCATCGCTAGCAAACCGGCAATGTTTCGATTAATAATAACTAAGCGCCTTGATAGATATTTTTGCATCATAGATTTGATGGATATTTTTTAAAGTAGACGACAATAAACAAAAATTCTCGACTTTAAAGTCGATGGTTCTTTATTCCAGGACAGGTATCAGTGATCCCTGTCTAATGGAAAAGGGGCACGGACCCTGCATGGCTATCATGGTGACCCGTGTTCATATGGAGGTGAGAGCTGATCATTTTGTTCCAATGTAGTGAGCCGTGACAGCCAGCAGTGCGGTGAGAGGTGTGGGGGTTGGGGGTTGGTTGGAGCGGAGGGGCCCCGCCGGGAGAGGCATAGAGCCAGGGCCGGGTTGGGGGGGGGAGGGGAGGGGAGGGGAGGG
>JAODLI010001476.1:0-11212 GCA_027575585.1 Percopsis omiscomaycus
AGAGAGAGAGAGAGAGAGAGAGAGAGAGAGAGAGAGAGAGAGAGAGACAGACATGTTTGATTATTACCTTTAAAATTGAGTTTGAAGAAAATAGTTCTGGTCAATATGATGTGTGAATTGTATTCTTCAACAAACATTAAACTAAATAAAATTTTATTTAAAATTACTGGAGTTTCCTTTCAAAAGTTTAGTTACATTAATGAGTAACATATTATGCTACCTATAATCTTTGAAACTGATAGTCAAGGCTATGACGAAGTTCCATGACTCGTTAATAGCAATCTAATAATTTGATAACCTGTTAGCACTAAAAGCTATACCTGCAACAGAGATGGACCGTATGGGACTTTGGGGCAGTTTTTTGTCTCAAATAAGAACAAAACAAAGTGAGTAATTTATTACAATCTTATGTTCAAGTTTTTTTTAATCAAAAATGTAAAAAATTAAAAAGGTAAAATAAAATCCAACAGAAATACAGAATCTTACAGAAGCCCTATTTTTAACCATTGTTCTCTTATTCTAGATTGATAACAATGTGGCCACAGCCCAGATGGGAGACTTGATTGAGTTCATATACCCAGCAGGATTTTCACTTTGGGGAGTCTCTGATGGAGAGGGACAGGTTGTTCATTTTGGGGTGGGAGGTGAGAAAATGAATTTGAAATTGAAAAACATAATGTGGAAAAAAAGCTATAAACTATAATATCCACTTTTAGAGATAAAATGTGAGAAATTCTTCTCCATTCAATTCTATACTGTGTATGAATGTACTATAAATTATATTTCGAGGTTGTAAGTAGTAGACATGTTATAGCAGAAAGGAAAATAATTGAATTGCTTTAAATAGAACTATTCCAAAATGTAAAACTAAAAACATGCAAGAAATTGTTTGCAATTATACCAACAATTCATATGTTTTAAAAAGTTCTGATAGCTAATAGCATGATCTAAGATTAATTATACCTCCACTTAATTTATATGTGAACCATGTCCTTAATTTTCTTCTGCATGCTCATGTTTTTTGTGAATATCTTCTGTATTTATTCCCTCATTCCCAGACGAGAACATGATGCAGAAACTGTCGCACATTTCTTGAACCAGTGCTCCAAAATGCATTTGGTGTTCCTAGAAGGGTCAAAGTCCACAGGCAGCCCCTTACGGAGATCAAAGTACCCACGGGAACACGTAATTAAAGTCAACAACAACAAGCATCATCTGTGGCCCTCCACAGAAGACTCGGTGAGGTACGGATGTGATGTTATGGTTCACCAGTTCACATACGACTTGTTAAGCCTCAACAGCGAGCACTTTGCCACATACGTGAGATACGGCCATGCTGTATGCAACCACTGTGGCAGGTTAAAGAATGTGAAATGTGAAAAAAGAAATGGGTCTGTAATTTCCTCTTAATATTTAATGTACTTACTAAGGTTTGCAGATCCCCTTGAAGAATAAGGATGAAGTACTGTACATTTCAATGTAAAGCAGACATTTTAAAAAGGATGATGCCACATCTGATGGAGACAGAAACTGTGAATATCAATTTTTTTTAATGAGCAAAATAAACAACAAAGTTTCACTGTAACCTACGCTATGACATTGCTTGACAAGGTTTCTTTAACAACTCAATGAAAAGAGCAAAGGTTGGTACAACATTAACAATGTTTCTGTGGCTCTTGTCCTGTTCAGACCCCTTAGTAAACAGAATTAAAGGCCATAAAAACTTCCAAGAAAGAAACTGCACAAGAGTTGGGGAACTATGCGTCCTCTTGTTTATTAAGACTTCAGGAATGTCAATAAGTGCATGTCTGTACAGTAGGAGGGCTGAAGAGGCCAGCGCTCAGACACAATGACCTTCTAGTATTCTCCCACACCGATAATAACCCCACCACAGACACACTGCCCATCAGCCAGACTGCTAATAGAGCCAAACACTGTTGTCTGATAACAATCTTCAGGCAGCTGTAGTGTCACGGACAGCCTGATGTGCTCTTGATTGTGAAGAGGGAACAAAGCTGGGAGAGGAAGTAGCGGAAAGCATCCCGTTTATTGATCTGGGGCTGTGGACGGCGTGACGGCGACTGGCTAACTGCATTCTTCCTGGCTGCTGTACGCCCACAGACAAAGCCAACTGTAGAGAACAAGACGACAGCGGACGGGCAAAAAGCACATACTGTGCAAAACATTTCTTTCTACCAATCAATTCTTTCAGTGCGCTCATTTGTTAGACCCTTATTGGGGGGCGGGGGGGGGCTTTCTGCACATACACATGTGCAATTATGCACATGTGTGCACGCGGGGTGGTATTTTTCCAGGGGCAGGGTAGGTAAACTCGTTACTCTTTCCTTAATTGGTACCGAGATTCCGTCCCTTTTTCTCACAGCAACCCCTCCAGGGGAACGCTGATTAATTGTCCTTAGAGTCTGCACAATATCCCCCCATATCCAGCCCCCTCCCCCACCCCCCACCACACACACACACACACACAGTTCTAATAAACCCCCTCCACTCTCTGTGGACCTACAGTCCATGCCACTCGTCCACCCCTGGTCTCACAGTTCAGCACGTGAGAACTAGATCAAAGCCAGAACCGGTGGATTCTACTTAAGAGTTCGCTCATTCCCCTAATCCTTATCTCTAGCTTGCGTCTTGTCTCGGAGGTAGATCACCGGGTCAGCCCCTGGATGTAGCCATGAAGCTGGTCTGAGAAGGCTTGGAGGGAGAACTTATCTTGCACCCTCCTCCTCCCGGCTTGTCCCAGCTCCCTGCGGAGTCGGGGCTCCCTGACTAGCCTCTCCATTGCCTCAGAGAAGGCCTCTGCTGTGGGCTCACAGAGAAACCCTGTCTCCCCGTCTGCCACGCTCTCCAGAGGGCCCCCAGAGTTTACTGCGATAACAGGGCAGCTGCAGTACATGGCCTCGACAGGAACGATGCCAAAATGCTCTCTGCTCGGGGTGTAGAGCACTGCCGAACTGCCCCGGAGTAACGCCACCTTGAGGTCATCAGAGGGAGAGCGAAGGAAAGTGACACAGTCTTCCAAGCCCAATCGGGCAGCTAGCTCCTTCAGCTCAGCGTAGTGCTGAACGTTCTCAGTAACGCGATCGTCGTAGCCACCTGCTACAACCAGGTGGACGCCTGCCTTCTGGTCAGATGTCAGCCTGGCTCGCAGGCTGGCTAGGGCTTCCAGGGCGAGGCCAAGGTTCTTTTTGCGCTCGTAGCGATTTAGGGAGAGGAATAGACAGGACGTTCTTTCAGGGAGGAGCCCTCCAAGGCTCTGTGCTTCAGTGGAGGGCTTGTCGAAGGTGCTTGTGTTGAGGGAGGGATACAGGACATCAGTCTGGACTCCTCCCAAGCTATGGAATGTCTCCCTAAAGACCCCTGCTGTGAACTGGCTGTTGACCAGGATCTAAGGAAAAGGTGGAAAGAAATTAGATGGAGATCTAGCGTAACGCTTGATATCAGGTCAAGGGTTTCGGTCTCTCCAAGGCCAGCACTACAAAGAATATCATCAAAATGTTAAAACAACTTAAAATCAACCTATTAAGAGCAGCTACCCTGTAGAACACTAAGTAAATCAGAAAATAGATTCTTGTCTGCTGTGAACGCAGCCCTGCCATGTTCCCTCAACTATAGAAGCTCTCCCCTGACTGCGAAAAGAAAATCACAGTGGGAAACTTTTGTGCCTCTGGGTTTTATAATTTCTTATGCTTATTTCAAAATGTTGAATTGTCAAGCATTCCATTTATTCAATTCAATAGCAGGGGGCTTTCAATTGTATCCAATCCATCAGCAATGACGGAACAGAATCATGCTGCCAGTTCTTGTCTGTTTTCAGTGCTGGGACAGATGGGAGGAGCTAACGGACCGTCCAGCAACAATAAGCAGATAGCTGAAAACAGACAATAAAGCCTGGCTGGTCTCCTAGCTTTATGTATAGGTCATTTTGTTTTACATGCATGTATGTGTGTATGCATGTACGTTCGAATGCATGTCAAGTCAAAGTCATTATAAATTTAGCTTTAACAGGAGTAGTGTGTATTATTTGGCCACTAGAAATGAAATGATAAAAAAGGTGAGCCCCCGCACCACATAATATATAATATAATATAATGACGCCACCAATTGATGCTTGTACTAATTCTGGCTTGTAAAAGAAAATGAATGATAATAGCGACTTTAGGGGTGAACACATAAGCAATCCTTTTGCATGAAACGGCCTGTAACTATTAACAGCGCCATACCATATCAGCCATTCCAGTGGTTCGCTCCTCCAGCCAGTCGATAGGGGTGCGGTACATCTTCTTCAGGACCGATTGCCTCTGGGTCAGCAGTTGGTCTGGGAAATGACAGTAGAACAGAACCTTCTTCCGGTGATGGGTCAGCCTCAACACTGGGATACACGCAGATACCTAATACGATAAGAGAAGAAGAAAATAAAAAGGTACTTTCTAGTAGTTTCTAAACACAGGGTTTGCATAAAACAAACAAACTTTTACAAAACAAAATTTTACCTGATCACAGAAGATGACATCATACTCCACCCCACTTAAGAAGATCAGGTATAATGCCACGTAGACCATTCTCAGGTAGGCACACATGGCATGCAGGTAGCCACACACACTGGTGGGCAGCCAGTCGCCCACACACACCTGTTAGCATGACATATTATAACTCACGTTAATATTCTTACCAGGGGCATGCACAATGTAAAGACAAGGTTATCGTTGGCCACTACAGCAAAGTTCTATTTAGAAACAGGTAGATAACCCCTTTAGTATGGCAGCCATCAGTAAAGCAAAAATATACAGTAACTCATATCTACTACAAGTAGGTCATTTAGCAGACACTGCAAAGCAACTTAATGAGTACAATTACGAGATGCAGATAGGCCAACTCGGGCTCCTTATGGAGTCCCACACCCAGACCACTAGACTATCCTTTGTGATGTGTGAGGTGTATGTTGCTCTGACCGATTATTATCATTCACTTTTACCGCCGTCTCTGCGTGTGATGCATACCCACCACGGGCAGGTCTGGATCCAGGGTCTCAGAGAAGCAGTGTGTGGGGTCATAATGAGCTGTCCATATCTGGACGCTACACCCACGGGATTTCAGAGCTACAGCCGCATCGACCACCAGACGTTCTGCTCCACCTATACCCAAGTCCGGATGGAGAAACACCACCCGTGCCATCGTGGACCTTGCGACAAACAACATTGGCAGGCATAGATTTGATTCTATTGAATCAATTCACTGTGCCTATCAACTGTGAAGCATATTGTGACACATAGACTACATAACATCGCATGCATCTCCTTTGACAGTTCTGACTGAACAATTAATCCAAGGCGTACGAATTATATTTAAACCTAAGCAATTAATCGTAGACGTTCGAAGACGTATTTCTATAACTCTTCTGTAATGACAAAGTTTGCAAGTATATGTAATTAATCGTTTCTGTGCACCTTACCCCGGTGTAGAAACCCGTGATTATTATGAGAAACCGTAGTAAATTGTTGTCACGGATTTCCCCGAAACTGTAGTGTTCGGACGCCACGATGGCTCAAGCTTTCAATTGCAAAGAAGCCAATTTTTCTGCAGTTTTGACCCACAATGGCGCCTGATTTCTCCAGCCGCTAAAACTCTCTTCCTGCGCGACACGTCGCCTCTATTCTAAAGTGGCCAAAGACATGCCTGGATATGAAAGTGAGAAACAAATCTAAATACGTTTGAGAAAACAGTTTGTAATGTTAATATACATATCTACAGGAAAACATATAGATATGGTTGAATGGAACCATGTATTTCTATACCAATGTATGTACTGAATGTGGCCAGACTTCCAGGCATCTGTTTGGACTGCTATATTGGGCTTCTGTTTTGCAGTCGTGTCCTTTTTAGCTAAACGTCATCTTTCTGTGGTCTCTTCTAAAGTATTCACCAGGCGACTAAGACGTGGTCGTCAGATTGAAGAGGGGCTCAGCGATTCATATTCATCTTCGTTTTTAAGTCAAAATGGTGAGTTTAGCGAATGTTTTGCAGTCACATGTTAGAGAATTAACTTTGATTCATTCATTTCAATGGAGCTATCGTTGTGCTTTCTGCTAGCTTTCTTGCTAACTACCATTTACATCTGTAGACGTGGCTGTTCTATTTCTAAGTTGGCTAACTAAAAGGCATTACTTTCAGTTCATCTGTTGTGAACAATTGTGATGCTTAAACTCCTTTGGGATAAAAAACACCCACCCGTGGTCGCTCCCATCTAAATGGTTATTTGGCGTTAGCTAACAGCCTGGTAAGACCCTCCTGAACTTGCAAGCTTCACAGGTTTCATCAGGACGATCTAACGAGGCTAGTCAGCTAAAGTCTCCAGTAATACAAAAACAACATAACTTTCTAGATCTGGTAAAGTGATCATATTGTATTAGCTTGTTTTTCAATGAGAGAGAGGAAACTAGAGAGAGACTGTGTGTGTGTATAAGTGGCATTCCTTTGGCCTGTCTCTGATTCATACGTTTTTCTTTAAGCCTGGACCAGCAGCAAGTGCAACTAATGTTGGGGCTTCAAGCCGATCCCCCAGCAAGACGGTAGCTCCCCGTGCAGCAGGATCCACAGTCAGACAGAGGTACACCCTGTTCCCACAAACACTAACTCAAGAATGCAGGCCGATTAGTCTCACCAATGCTCCAATCAACTGATTTTCTCCCAAAACATTTTGTTTTCTACAATGTGTCCAGGAGTTATTTGGATAATAGATAAATAATGCATCTACTCCTGTGAAGAGGCTCTTAATTTATTTGTAACATCACCACCAGATCAGGTGTATATATAGTACTGCAGTCCGCACTGTCTGTAATTACTGTCCAATCACAGCCATGTAAATCCAGTAGCCCTAATGACACATTGCTGTAATGAATGATAAGTGGTTTCCAACTTGCCCTCCCTTGTATTTCAGTGGTCCTGTCTATTTTGGAGTAAAAGAGAAATATTGAAGCTCTGGACTTAATCAGTGTGTAATCAGTGTTGCTTGTTGTTATTATTACCCATTATAGTCCCCTTCTTCATTACCTCATTAACCTCCATTCAATCTCATCACATGAGTAAACTAGCCATGAATCACCCAGCCGTGCCATTACTAACTACTGTATTCAGAGTCATAATCTAAATACAGCAAATCACGGCACAGACATTTTGGAGGTATAATAATTAACTTCAGAAATGCTAGGTAGGCTAAATCTTGTACACAATTTTCCCTAAGCCTCCATTTCGTAGTGTTATAGATTGACTTGGTGTAGTCTCGGTTATAGATACATTCCTGGTTATAATGGACTCAAGTAAATAATAGAAATGTATCTTCTGGAATTTGATGAAACGCAGGCAACAAAGTGACCCTATAAACCACACGGGTTTTTATGTGTGCGTGAGAGACCATTGATGGCCTATGCAACTGAGTGGGCTCTACCTGTGTGTCACTAGGAAAGCAACCAGCAGCGGGACTCGCAGCGCTGGCAGGACCACAGCGTCGGCGGGCACCGGGGGCATGTGGCGCTTTTACACGGAGGACTCACCCGGACTTAAAGTGTGAGTACCGTGTAGCACACACACACACACACACACGGAGCTGTGTTATGCCCGTTGCCATCATAAGACTGACAGTAAGCTGCTCCCCTGGCAGAACACGTGTGCCTCCTTGTGTCAAGTGGGGAGGAATATTTCTCACTTCCACCTTGGGCATCCATTACAGTGCAAAACATATTTAAGCAGTATTAAATAATATGTGGAGACCGCACCTGGTCCTGCTCATCGATGGTAAGTTATTGAGTGTTCCTCCTGCGGTCGGGGGGAGGGCTAGCTAGCCATACAGTGCTGTATATTGAGTGGCTGTTTGTTCCTGCGTGAGACGCTGCTCTCAAAGCTTCATTAAAGGATCCAGTCTGAAAGGTCAACTTAATTACAGTCTTCTGACGGGGTGGGGTGGCAACTGAGGGAGATGGTTGGCATGGCGATGCTGCTACTTAGTGACGTGTCCTGCCACCCCGGCCTCCGCTCAGGCCCTCCTTCAGAGATGAGAGGCCCTCCTTATTTCCAAAGCTCATCAATAATATCAGCCTCTTCTGGCATGGGTGATTGGACATGATGGGATTTATTTGTTTTCGGTTTGAGTGAAACAGTGTCTCTGTCCTTACAGGGGGCCTGTGCCAGTGTTGGTGATGAGTCTGCTCTTCATCGCCTCCGTCTTCATGCTACACATCTGGGGAAAGTACACCCGCTCCTAAACCCCGCCTACTGACCTCTAAACCCTTTGCCTCTGACTCTGCGCCCCGGCTTCTTAATACATCGGAGCAGGACCAAACAAATAATGAACAACTTTTATTCCCCCCCCCCAGCAAAATAAACATAGATCCTTTTTTTTTAATGAAACTGTTCCAGTACGTGACCTTCATCTGCAGAGTAATATCGGTATCCACCTCCTATCATCCTATGTCTTTTAATAGCAGTTAGAATATATGCGAGGGAGCCATCCTGATGTACGTCGGCTGCAGCGATGGCGACCTCTCCTCTGAGCAGCAGTGTGTGTGTGTGTGTGTGCGTGCTCCCGCTATAACCGCTGCTGGTTTAATGCTGTGGAAAAAGGACATAATTTTCAACCTCTCGCCTTGTAACCTCAATTAAAACATGTTGGGTTTTTGTTAACCGCATTTGTACAAAATTGTATTGTGATTATTGTACAATAAATACTCAAATTGATAAACAAACACAAAATAAAGTAGAACCCTCTTGTTTTTGGAATAAATAATTTATTTACTGGGTAACCTAAGGGAATGTCTTTTATTGAAACATTTTTACCTTTTTAAATATCCAATAAATTCATGTCACTGATTTAGCCTTCTGTAAGCTGTGCCCACTGCCCTCACTAATTTAATTACATTCTATAGGCTTATAGTGGACAAAACATGCATACAAGACTGACAAATGTTACATCTCTTGAGGTTACTTACTTAGTTAAGTTACTTAATAGTTGCATTCAATTAAATAATTTAGCTTTTATCCAAAGCGACTTACAATGAGTAACAATGCAACCGTTACATGGAGCGGATAGAGGTTAGGCATGTTGCTCATGCTTACAGGTAGGTCAACTCTGGGGCTCGAACTCATGACCTTCTGCCTGGGAGTTGAGCAAGCAGACCACTAGACTATCCTGCCCCACAGTAAGGTCCATCTCAAAGTGTAAAAAAAAATACTATATAAGGATGCAAATTCAGGCTGCACCTCAGTGGTTTCATATTGTTATTCCCTTTCAGAAGAAATCTGGCATTTGTTTTCAAAGAGCATCAGACCAAATCAAAGTAATATCATGTGGGAAAGCCACTGCCAATCAGTACTGGTGTTTGTTATTTTATATTCTGTGTTTTGGCCTCTTTCCAGTAGACCTTCAAACATGTTTTGCTTATCTAAAGAAGTTGCGAAGTCTTTTTTCTCCCCTTCTATTTTGGAACCAATTTTAAATCACAGCAGCTAAAAAAGACAACGGATTTAATCCCATCCAAAAAGTTGTGGGTTCAATCCCCAACACGCCTGGTCTATCTGTAAGAATTCTTACCTGCACTACCTGCTCCTTAATACTTGTTATTGTAGTCGCTTTGGATAAAAGCATCTGCTAAATTACCTAATTGTAATATTTTATCATTTAAAAGTGTCTAGGGATCTAACCTTGACTATAACGGGATTTGTTATACATTAGGTTAACTACTGAAACCTTTTTGGCAGGGAAACCGAAATAAAAATGTCCTAAATAATGCATCTAATATTTTCCAAATCCTCACACTATTAAACAAATATAGTAATAATTCTTCTGTACGTGTGTGTAAACAATATACTGTATACTGACAACATACTTCTTTGTCTTATTAGGCCTGCATGCTTCATTACCATAGGTCCTTCTAGAGGCCACAGTTAACTTCAAGGAGCCCTCTCCCTATAGCCTATAATAAACAACTGATTAAATTGTGAAGCATTAAGATAAAAGTAGCCTATATATAAAAATGGTCAAAAAGGTTTAATCAAAATAACAAATAATTGGCTCTATTTATCTGTTGTCACAACCAGCGTAAAATCAATATAATGTGGTCAAGTTTAGCTTGTGACAACTGTGTGTAATAGTAAAGAGCAGTGCTTAAGAATTATGTTGCAGATATTAATAAACAAATTATTTATTTGATTATATTCTGTATCATATCCTAAGCAGCCCCTTTTCTTTTTCCATTCTGAGAGTATAGTCAAGGACCACTGGTCGTTCAGGGGAGAACAAACATAACAAAGGCTTGATACATCCAAAGAAAGGCTGTTGTTCACTGTAAAATAAAATATAAAGTCAACAAACCAAACAAAGTTGTTTGTCTAACCATAGTTTTTAAATATATAAATATTTGCTAAATCATTGTCAACATAATGGCATGCTTATTTACTTGAAGAACGTGTTGAACCGGCAATTATTTTGAACAATTCAATGAGTGTGCATGAAAGTAGCATTGTTTTTTCACCTTTACTTCTGTGCGATATAATGTACAGTACTGTACTGTACATGCCACTACAGTTACATGTATCATCTATGCCAGTACTAGATGTAGACTCACTTATGGTGTGATTGTCTGCCTGAGGGGGGCGCTGAAGACTGTGTCTGAGTAACTCTCACTCAACCGTTAAACTACTTCTATTGAGTGTAGCCAACTGTGCTAAAAAAGGAAAGGTTTGCCTAAATTAAGTTAAATGTGGTGTTGTTTTGGTGCTGTTTTAAAGAGTGTCCAGTGTTTTCCAGTAATATATTTAACTGTACATTGTAGTCATTATGTCTTTGTAGCTGTAGAAGTACCTTCATCCTCGTGTTATCTCTTAAATATGAAACTACCAGCTGGTAGTGTGTGTGCGTGCGTGTGCGTGTGTGTGTGCGTGAGTGTGCGCGAGTGTGCGTGTGTGTGTGCACGTGTGCGTGTGTGTGCACGCGCGTGCCTGCCTATCTGCCTGCGTGTGCATGTGTGTGTGATCTTGTTCTTTGTGTTTAATGTAGCGTTCAGATCCTGTTCATTAATTCATCCTGTTGCTATGGTTCTGCTTTCCCACAGGCTTCCAGTGTCCGTGGCAAACCCAGGTACTACTGCAATCTCTCTCTCTCTCTCTCTCTCTCTCTCTCTCTCTCTCTCTCTCTCTCACTCTC
>JAODLI010001477.1:0-11211 GCA_027575585.1 Percopsis omiscomaycus
ATCAATGTAAATTTCTTTGTGTGTGTGTGTGTGTGTGTGTGTGTGTGTGTGTGTGTGTGTGTGTGTGTGTGTGTGTGTATATGTGTGTGTGTGCATCCATATGTGCCATGATGTTTTATTTAGCGCATGTCACTGGCCCACTGGTCTCACTCATCTGAACATGGAGACAATGTAACCTTACACCCCAGGCCTGGCTGACTCTCTTGTAATAACCCTGACATCATTAAAAAATAAAGGGAGAACACGCCAATTACCACCTATTAGAGTCGTGCTCAGTACAACCACAGTTAGCTGCCTTGCTTTTATAGCTACGTTTAGCTTTGTAGCTAGCTAGCTTCTATAACAAACCCTATAGAGTCCACTTGTATTTACCAGGGCCTCTCATTTAGGATGACATTGACATAATCACAGAGTTAGCGTGGAGGCAGATCTGAAAGCTGATCCTCCCAGAGAGATAAATAAAACAAATTCAAGATGTAACACCGCCATAAATGTGTTTTACAAGCACATTCCTGCCCAACAGCATGATTAGGCCAGGAGTCCTCCATTGGGCTGACTGAGGAGGGCAGGCAACGTTATTTGGGCTGAAAGCTGCTGCTCCCGGGCCAAAGCAGAGTGGAGTCCCTGCGTTACATTAGCCGTACTCTGTGTTTACCTCACCATCCACTCAGACACTCGGCCCTGATGGATGTTTGTCTCAAGGTGTCCACGTCTCCGGTTGTGGAGAGCAGTCTGTGATTCTCTCTCACTCTATATTCTCTGTCCCTTGTTTGTCTCATTCATGTGGCCTCACTCTTTCTCTCTCGCTATCTTTTTGTAGTGTCTGTAACGTTCCTCTCCTTCAACTTCCCCTCACTAAATCAGTGGTTACTCAACAAAGGGGCCAGAACCCCCTGGGGTGGGGGAGATTTTCATTTAGTCTTATCTTGACGGCCATTTTGTTATGTATATGGTTGTTGTGTTATTATATTGGCCAGTGTATGTGTATGTGACTATACTTGGAGCGGTCACAAGATACGGTATGAACCATTTATTTGGGGGGGGGGGGGGACAAAAAAGAACCACTGCTCTAACTGACGTGGAGTATTGTCTCTCATCCAAAATGAATATGACACATCCCAGAAATGCTATGCTATGTTATGCCTGTGGCGAGCTACTGTGCAACGCTATGCACTCAGTGGCTATGGCAACAGGAAGAGCAATCTGGCTAATTTGGATCCTTGACATAATACGGTCTCTGACCGTGGACGAGAGAAGCCATATGTGAACATTGTTCAAAGTGATGGCATTTCAAACAGTCAGAATGAGAATTCCACATTTAACATATGGCCCAGTGGGCTTTCCATACGGGGCACTGTATATACTAAAGCCTCCAGCATTACCATTCTTCACGAACAGCCCAACCAAAACATGAAAACAAGAAAAAGAGCACTGCTTTTACCCCTTCCTAATTTGATAAACACTTTCTCTGTTGATAAATAATCTCTGTGTTTGTTGATACAATAATTTCTATATGATTTAAATAGGAATAATAAAGACAAGTCTGTGTTAGCCCTGAAACGGCCTACTGTACACACGTCCAGCCATGAGCTAGCATTTCTGATTACAGGACTGCTAACCACTTTGCAAGGTGTGACACAAATTAATAGGCAAATGAACTAATCTCCATAAAATGATGTTCTATGGCTGTCAATCCCACACATTGTGAATAACCTTCCATAGTATGGGGTAGGGCTATAAACACATGCCAATGGACATGCACACCTGGGAATACTTCAGGGCCCCTTTCTCTTTCTCACACACACTGACACCTGCGCACATACACGCACACACAGACCGGCACGCACACACACACACACACACACACACATACAGTATATATTGGTTCTATAAGCTTCCCATACCTCATCTGGACATAGTAGGAGTTAGTTCTTTTCCATGTGTTTATTCTTTGCGATTCATTCCCATCCCAACACACGCACACACACACTCTTTCAGACTGTAAACGAAGACCACCTGGTCACAATCATCCAAGGCTAAGGGTTAAAATTATTGTGTTCTTAGTGTCGGTGGAAAAGGCTCAGGGAGGAAATGGTGATGCGGAATCATTTAATTGGATTCCAAAAAGAATTATGCAATAGTCATTTTTATGACGTCTTTTTTTTAATAAGGGATGTGGTTTCCATGTCATGCCAACTGACACTGACTTTCAATTACCACTGTTCACAATATGTAAACAGTCACAAATGTAAGTCCTTTCAAGTCAGAAATTCAGTTATAATGTTAAGTTATAATACGTTTTGTCACGGGCAAAGGTCAACTGGGCACACATCTGTCTTTGATACTATAACCTTGCTATACAACAGCAGAATGTTAACTCCGGAAGCAGACTAGCATCACATAGCATGCTATCTCCAGCCACCATGCAACAGTAACAAGCTGCAGCTGTCCACATCACAGTTGGCATTTTTCAGGTCGAAAGTGTGAAGCAGGGGTTTGACTGTGACAAGAACAGGCAGTAGAACAAAAGATGGTGATCCCAACAAAGCGGACAACTTCCTGACACCCCTGGCCCCTGACTAAGCCTCAAGCTGCCCCCCACCTCCCTCCACCACGTGTCAATCTCCAGGTGAAAGTTGGAGCTTCTCGTAACTGAAAGAAAAACAATGACGGCCTCCATTACTATGTTTTCTTTTGGCCTGGCATGATACTTTAAGTGCTCGTAACATTGCTTAAAAGTGCCAGAGGAGCCCAGACAGTCTTCGGTGGAGCATGGAATGTTTTTGACATCACCTGTCTGCTACCATTCATCTATGTCTTCACACTGAAGCGATGTTGATTGGCTGTGTATGTTTGACTCCATTGTTGTGCATGCATGGGTATCTGGTTGTTAACTGGTCAATCAGTCCATTTTCACATATCCACTTCCTTTCAGCAGTATGTACTGTAGGTAGTAGGTAGGGTTTCAGGAGGGCAGGAAGTAGTTGACACAAAAAAGGCCACCGTGATTCACTGTGTATTATCCAGTGCTAACACTTCCAATCTATCTATCAGAATGTAATCCATTGACAACACTTCAGACAACAACACTTTTTCCGACACTTTTGTTTCTACATCAAACATTTCCTAACAAACCTGCAGTTTAACATCCCTGCAGCAGGTTTCAGATACTATGCAGACCCTACGTATGGCAGCAGAAACATGTGACATCATTAGCGAGTGGCAGAACATAATGCAAACAGGACATTTGTCATTTAGACAGTGTTTGTCAGGTTGGGGTGGATTGAACTACATTCACATTTTTTTTCTTTTTTTGCCAAGGAGTACTATAAATTTATTATAGAGTAAATTAAACCGCTAGACCACCAGATTTTATACATGAATTACATGTTTTATAGTCCTATGGTAGCAGTAAATGCTAACTGCTGAAAGTTAAAAGTCTGCTGCCGGCACGCCTTAAGCACCCCTTCCTAAATTATTTTGGTTATCCTTGAAAAAGAATACCGTAAAGCGAATACCGATGGACATAGTTTTGCCCTAACAAAGGTTAAGTTGCTAAATTTACTAATACACGAATTAGCTGCTGAATGATTTGAGTAACGCGGTGACGTGTTTTATATGCGCTGGAGTTATAGCTTGCATGTAGCAAAATGCTTACTTTGACTACCTAATGGCCTCGTGATTGACAAATACCAGTATTATCCAGTGGGAATCTGTGCCTTTCACAAAACATGTAAGTTCGCAACACATGAGTTAATCATTGAAAATGCAATTATTCTTTCTCATGGGGAAAATTGGTTAGACCCAGAAGTCCTTATTTGGGCAGGGGCACCCTGAATATGACGTACGACTGGGCAGGTCTATAGACAGCAATATGAGTCTTTGTGTAGCAGGGTGGTGACCATATGCTGTGTTGAGGTGCCCTTGAGCAACATGTTGGTTAATTTACTACAGGTGGCAACAAAATTCAACAAACATGCCTTGGAATTCAAAGTGTGTGTTTTTAATGTTGATAATGTGTGTGATTTCACAAAGTAGGCCTGGCATAGACTAGATCCATATCTTTACTGCACAGCAAGCTACTGGTACTGACAACGTCATACAAACACACAAGTCACTCATTATTCTTTCTTCTCATTCATAACCATTGATAGCAACACTTCCTCTCTCCCGCGTTCCTTTTCACTCACACACACACGCATACTTCCGTGATTTAGCCTATGGTGATGTCATTTTATAACTATGTGATGCTGAGTGCTGCACATTGTGGAGATGAAAGCACAGGAAGTTGGTAAGTGTCTTTGTATCTGAATACAAAGGTCTAAAGGCTTTTTCACACCAAATAAAAAAGAAATATGAACACTGCAGAAATTAGTTCTGTTGCAAACCATCAAAAACGTCAAAATTCGGAGGAGCTTTTTTGCTTTTTTTTTTCATTTAATAAAGAGACAGTTGCCCAACAGACATCCAGTTATGGGATTTGTTGAACGTGAGGACACACTTTTTGATAAGGAGACAGCCGGAGGAGACGCAGAAACAAGCAATATTACACACAATACGTTTCCTAGCTCTAGCAAGCTTCACAACGTGAAACTAGGTAGCCTAATTAATTATTTGTTCCTTTTGAACAAATCTGCATGACCGAAACATCTCTATAACTCTTCTAATCTCCTACTTGTTCACAGAGCTGTGGCCACTTTTTCACTATAAATGACATTTTACTTGTGCAAATGCCACGTTTAAAAGGTTAAAACTAACATATTCAGAGAGCTGTTCACAAAGTTTATCTTGTGTAGTCACAAGGCGGTCAGAGGGTGGTTGAGGTACGGTAAATCTGACACAGTGAAGGTTTACGGTATTCAAATATTGTGCTATAATTGTGGTGGAGCTTAGATGACGAGTAGCAAAATTATGGACTAGTGTGGTCAAAAAATAATTGAGGGGTAGTCTTGTGGGGTCCCAGTGGGCTAAGTGTGGCTTAAGCAGTTGATTAGGAATGGAATTGAGCAGGCATCTTTATGGGTCTGAGATCCGGGGCTCTCATGTTGCTAGACAACAGTAAACACAGAGAGAACTAGACTGTCAAAGGCCCAGAATAGGGTGAGTGTGCAGGTCTCAAGGTCTACTGTATGTGCATATACTGTAGGCTTCGCCACAGCCCTGAGGATCTACAGGGGAATAGCACAAGAGAGACTGAAGAGAAGAGGCGAATGCCATATCCTGCGTCACAATTACCCACAGGCCCTGGTCTTTGTATGTCTGATAGGAATGTTTTATATGGCAAAGCGGGAGAGTGGAAAAACACAGAAACCAATTACTGTGAAAGTTCACTTCAGTCATAAACGCAGTCCTGAAATGCTTAGTGCAACACCCAGTATGTAAGTGCAGTGTAACGCGGTAAGCAGCTAAGGCCTTCATTGCTCTGACACAGGATATTGAGATTGCAGCAGCACCCATACTGTAATGATTATACAAAAAGGCCCCCGTCTCTGGGTAAAAGCAATCAAGCTTAGTGTTGTGTGGTACGATGAAGCCGGCACATCTTTTCCTAGTTAGACAGGCTTAGTGGGCAGCCATCTCACTACAGTGACCTGCGCTGACTGGAGAAGTGTCTGGCACTGAGGACATGGTGTGTCTGCCAAGCTCTAACCGCTCAAGAATAGAACCCTATGCACACACACACACACACACACACACACACACACACACACACACACACACACACACACACACACACACACACACACACAAGTAGAGGTTGAAAAAATATATCTGCTTTCTGAAACCTCATAACTTAAGATGGGAACTGCAGGTGGGCTTGAGTCCATGCCCCACACAATTCTCTTCAATCTGGAAATCGTGGTGCCGCATTCCGTTTTTTTTGTCAGTGGTTCTTTCAATATCGATTTTATGGGCCTGGGTAACGTACAGACGTGATTACAGTCGTGATGAGATGAGCGAAAAGCGTATTATGATTGTCAGAATAGTTAACTAGTTAATGTATCATTTGTCCGAATTAAAGTCCATTTTTTATCCATTTTATCAGGGTCAACCTTTTATGCTTCCAAAAATAAAATCGGATGAGTGCAAAGTGCATGACTTTATGCTTGGTTTTATTTGTTTTTAACTCAAATTCATTATGTTGTCACTGTCACGGTTTCTTCATTGGCTGTGGTTTTCCTGGGCAAATGACTGGCAGTTTGGGAGGGAGGCGGTGGTACTTTGAGTAGCAGCGCAGTCAGATCTAGTGTGCGTGTGTGTGGGGAGATAACAGACGCCCTCCATGTGCTTCCTGACTGACATCTCCTCCAGTGAAAGAGTAAAGGTATCTTGGCACCAAAGAACACCATAGTGGACACGTGCCAAAGCCAGACCCCGGCAAAGAGAACAGAGGGATCCTGAAGCGTGAAGCAGACATCAAACCAGGTCATCAAACCCTTTTGAATTCCTAAAAACTGTAAAAATTATGCCTATAGGCCTATTTACATATGATTACAGTCCTTTCTCGAAGCCTTCAGACTTAATTTAATCAAATTTGCCAGGATGATATTCATTCCCATCATTCAATATTCATTCCTGAATTTATGACATTATGTTCAAACTATCAACCTTGTTGATTTCCTTATTATGAATCAAATAGATTCACATCAGCTCTTGGTCTGAAACCCCAAAAAGGCAGGGTAAACTGTACAGGGATGCCTCTCATTTATCTTTATCCTCTTTGTTTTAGCATCCCCATGCTAGCTGCCACCCCACCCTAATACTCTTTAGAGAACAGAAACCTCCGGTGTCTGAATCCGCCGCTCCCATCTAAAGGAAACAGGTCAAAGGAGAATCAGACAGATGTTTGAAAAGAACATCTGTCCAGAGTTGTTACCTCATCAAATGCCAAGTGTGTCATAAAAAAAAACAATTCTTAGAGGAAACACCTCTGCATTTCTTATATCCGTCCACTGACAACTGTAAACCAATTTACTGTAATAATAGACTTTCCTGCACTAGTACTTGCAACAAGAGGAGCTGTGAATGGTGCGTGAGTATTTGTTGGCTGAATGGTGAAACTCCAGTCATGTCATAGCCAAGAGGTGAGAGCTTCTTGGAACAGAAATATAAACGTATTTGATCTTGTGAGCAGCATTCTTTAAGTAAGGCAGTTTTGAGAACTCTAGGGAAAATGTTTTTTTCTTCAGATATTGTTACAGTAGGAAACAGATCCCATCATTCCATTCATAGATGACTTTGTGTATAAAGGAACCAAGTTGCATTTCCTGTACATATACTGTATGTATCTACATAACTACATAAGAAAATGAGACCATCACCGACAAAGTTAATACAATGCAATCATTATTGATATTTATTACAAATTATTGCTACCCGATCGGACTGGGTGGGGGGGGTTTCTGAGTGTAATCTTTTAATCACTCAGGACCATTCAGAAGGCGCACATATACAGTAGTTTGCACAATGTTAACATTGATCACCGGCCGGGCTCTTGACTGGGCGACGGCTGTTTGTGGGAGTCGGGTGGGGGGGGGGGCAACTCAGGGCCTCGTTTGGTCACACCGACGTGTGGAGGGGATCCGGGAGAGCAGATATATCAGTTACACCAGGGATCACAGTCATGATTATGGCATTGGGTTCCGGACCGCGGCTGCCGCCTGGGGTTCCTGGGGTTTGCCAACTTTTACCGCGGGTTCATCAGGAGGTACAGCTTCATCGCCTTGCTTCTCACGTCGCTTTTAAATGGCAGTCCCAAAAGACTATGCTGGACTGGAGTGGCGCAGCAGAGGAGGCATTCAACTACCTGAAGAAGCACTTCACCTCCTCTGCTTCGCCACCCGGACCCTCACCTCCACTTTGTGGTAGAAGTGGATGCATCTGAGGTGGGGGTCAGGGCTGTCCTCTCTCAGCGACAGGGGAGTCCTCCCAAGATGTTCCCATGTGCCTTCTTCTCTAAGAAGCTCTCCTCCGCTCAGGGGAATTATGGGAGACCGAGAGTTCCTGGCAGTGAATTTGGCATTGGAGGAGTGGAGGCACTGGCTGGTGGGTGCTCAAGAGCCGTTCACCATGATCACAGGAACTAATACTACTACTAATACTTTCAGCGCACCCCAGGTACACACAGGACTTCCGTTCATCAATCAATCACTCACATTCATTCATTGCCCCTGTTGCCCTGTGTTGTGGGGGTATACATGCCTGGGTTTGTATGGGGATTCTTTTTGATTGTTGTTTGTCGCTAAAAACATGTTACTTGTTGAAGGATCTTCTCCATGTGTGTTTGTTTGTTTCCATGATTCAGTGTTTTTTTCTCATCCGTCTTCACCTGTACTCACTTCATCCCGTTACAGACACAAACTTGTTTCAAATGTATATTAAATCTAAATAAAACATTAGTTTGTTTCTAACTATGGATACTATCAAACCAAAACTTAAAAGAAGAGAACATAACAAACAGGAAAGAATGGTTGGGTAGCCAGGGCTGTGTGTTTTGCAGAGCCAATGAAGGAAACTTCACATCTGCTCACACTACAGGATTTGGTGCCAATAATTTCAACCATGCTTGAAAATGTCAGGGTGTCTGGGACAGCTCAAATCTGGGTGAGAACATGTCTCTAAACTGCTCACACTTAATGAGCATTGGTGACTGCATCAAGCAGTTTGGCTTCGACCTGGGGTTTTGGTTGCCAATCTCAAAAACTCTGTCTGGGAAAATCAGCGCTAAAATCGCGTAGTGTCCTCTAGGCAGTTTACACAGTTAGAGACAGGGCCGAGCAAAGATAAAATCACAGGACACTGAATGGTATTACTAGAATCAAACCTAAGGGAACTGTGTTGCAAGATATTCTCCACACAGTATCTTCTCACTTGGCCAGTGTTTTCAGCCCTTATAATGTGCCAGCTTTCATTTTCCAGACTGTGTGTAAAGAAATGGACTAGGAGCGTCCCTGAACTCACAGAACCTTTTCCATGACGCTTCACAGCGGCAAACAAAAGACATCTGCCCTGGGCCTGATGATACACATATACCAGTATACCAGCAATTACGTGTACACACATACTCAGAAAACCCTCACTATTTATGCCTAATAGATTCCTATATCTCTTCAGCGTATTTCCCACTGAGGTTCAGGAAATAAAGAGCTCAGGAACTATCCGGAATTGGAACTGCCCTGGAACATGTTTGTTTGTTCCAACCTCCACTTAAGTCTGTCTTGAGACGATTAGGCAAGCAGGAGAGAGAGAACAAAAAGACTTTGCCTTTATGTGCCTTCATGTGTTTTAAAACTACTACTACAAAAAAGAGAAGAAGCCATTTTTTTGTGTGGTGCATTTCTTAACACTGGTTTCAGCCACAGGGATAATTCCAAAATCGTGGCGTGTCCATTTAATAACAGTGCTTATTTCATCTCTCTCTCACACTCTCTCCCTGCCCATACATCTTTCTTTTTGCTTTCAACCTCATTCTCTCCAGCCACCTTCATGTAACCTTGATGGATTTAGCAGATGCAACTAGCAGATAGTAGCTACACTGTGGTAACAGATGTGTCCTACGCTCTGGGGTGCTGTTGATAGCTCCTGCTAAACCCTGTAACAGCCCTGCTGTCTGTCAGACATCAACATAACCCACCACACACAGAGGAAATAGGCTTGCAAACTCCATGGTAAATGCTAGAAACACATCATAAGGGAGTAAGCTAAACATGGCTGCTTTTAAAATGATTGAACATTAAAAAAAAGGTTAATTATCTAAAAAGAATTGTACTTTTATCTGTAACTCATACGTGTATACTGTTACATAGTTTTTTACACTATACTACCATTCGGGATTAAAAACATGCCAACCACAAATTAAACACTTCAATTTGTTTTTCAGAAACAATGTTAAAGAGGTTTTCAGAGTCAATGGAGGTTAGGAAAAAAATATTACTTTTGGGTTCATGTTGTACACTGAGCCAGGGATTATATCATGTCAAACGATCCGCGTGTGATCTTATATTGAGGTTAAAGGTATACAGTTGAGGGTTCAACTAAAGTTCAGGTTACTTAAGTTCACGTTAAGTGAATGTTCTCTGCAACTTTCCAAGGAAGCAATAAAAATAGCATGTAATCAAACTGCTCAGTGGAACTCTACCGAACTACTTCCACCGATGCTACTGTAACTCATATGGAGAAGCCCAGTTTCCAGTAAATGTTGTTTTGACTAGATCCAAACAAATCCTAGTCATATGAATGGGCATGGTTGATCTGGTTATTGACTACCCCTTTGTGTCCTGTTCTGTTTCCACGAGCGAGATGTGAGGTCATTCATAAAACATGTTGTGTGTTATGCCTCTCTAATCCTTCTTGTTAACTTTGTCGGACTGGGATTTGTTTTGAAATAAATATACCAAAGTACAGTCGAGAACAAAGGCATTCTTTAAAAGCTCATAAAACCTTCTAGACAAACACTCTTTAGATGTACATCAGTGGTGATTTTCGACTACACGGGAAGCACCGCTTCCCCTACACTTGAATTAAAAATATGATAATGAGATGTATAAGTGTCTATATTTCTCTGTAATGGCTAAATAGCACCAGTGTCATAAGTGTTGTCCGGCGAGACCAACGGAAGCATTGCTATTTAAGCAGGTGCTGTGTCTCAATTCTGGTTCTTACGTAGTCAATGTATGCTTTCTTGGCTACGTGGTGGAAGGAGAGGGACCACCAACAATTTAGTAAGTAAGTAAATCAACATACCGGTATGTTTTCAGCCAGTAGGAGGAGGACACGTCGTTGTCGCCAACGTAATTTCCACATGAAAAGGGCAGTAAAGACGGCCATCATACGGTATTTGCAAACAGTATGTTGAAGAAACAATGGTGGATGAAAATAACATTCCAGTTCTGGATATTTTTTTAACGTCAGTGAGAGGACTTAATATTGAGGAAATGAAGAAAGAGTCGAGGTCTTAACAAATGGAGTAGTGTATATTAGTATGTATTATCTGGCCACTGGGATGCATCCAATCGTGTGCTTTCAATTCACTTATGGTTAATTTATATACAGAGACTGAATTTTAATCCAGGAAATGGAAATATATCTAAAATTGTAAAGTCGCTTTTGTCAGGCTGGTGGCCTGTGGAGCTCTCTCTCTCTCTCTCTCTCTCTCTTTTAGCAGCGCGGTGATGGCAGAGTGGAGGCAGGTGTGCCTAATCACCTGAGTGG
>JAODLI010001479.1:0-11211 GCA_027575585.1 Percopsis omiscomaycus
CCGCTGAGAGTGGCGGGAGAGAGCGAGAGAGAGAGAGGTGTGGGTGAGGGTGGGGGGTGGGGGGTTGTTAGAGGGCGAGTGGATCAAATCTGATGTGGAAACCTAAAAAAGAACTACAATGAGGTAGAGAAAAGATAGACAGCAAAAAGAGGCAGACAAAAAGCTGATTTAAAAAAGGAAGCCATAACAACTGGGTGCAGGAAAGTGACATCTTAAAGGCAAAAGAAAAGCATTTCTTTTGGTCAACTGCCCATTTTTGCATAAAAATACACAAAAAAACAATTCTCTATTATTGACAGATTTGAACAGACAGAGAATAAAAATCAGACTGGAGGACAACTTGAAAAAAAGAGCATTGTTTATGACAACAGAGAGAAAAAGAGGGTGGGGGGAGGGTGCTAACATTGTGGCATGGCTGCATGTGATTAGCCACGTTTAAACAGCTAGCGCCTAGCTAACAAAGAGCTGGGCCACATTCAGGCTGTGGGCATATGGACAGGCAGACTGTTGGAGAGACGGGACACACCAGTGAGCTATGGTGATTCCCAGTCGAGCGAGAGCAGGGAACAGTCCAGCCAGACAAAGAAAGATGGAATAACTGAATTTATACCTACAATCTTAAACTTTTTTCAAATAAATGAATGTCCATTTGGCTGCTATTTCTGGATGATTGAGGGAAAACACTAATGATTTAGCCGACTGTCTGTTCATAAAGGCCTTTCCATTTGCAGTAGTTTTTTTTTGGTGTACACCAGTAGTGTTATTCTGGTGTCTAGGTGTGTTATTTGTGGCAGATTTGGCCCAAAAGTGGTTTGGTCCACCAGAGGCAGAACTAAATAGTATATACTGTATATATAAATAGTATAAGTGGCCCCACTAACCCATGTGCTGTCTATACACTGACAAGCACACATGAGACATATTGTGGCAGACACAACAAACAGATTTTTGCTTTACAGTTACTATTTGTTTTGACATGGTTGTAGTACAAATTGAATAGTGTTCCATGGTTATATAATATAAAGAAAACAGAGACCAATGAATTCAACAAACTCTCTAAACAATTTTCTGGTGCATGTTTACAACTATACTGTATTTGCACCACATACACATAAAAACAGACACACACACGCAAAGGACTGCTGCTTTTGCGGTTGGTGTTCATAACCACATGGTCCACGGCACAAGCAGCAGAGCCTAGCGGGGCGAGGTGTGAATGTGTGTCAGATGGCTGAATGGGCATCCAGCCTGGCAGCCGTGTGTGTGCGTGTGTGTGTGTGTCTGTGTCTTTGACATAATCCTTTTGTGTGCAATCGCATATGTTAGTGACTTCATGCATGTGTACATGTAGTTGTAATGTATTTTTATAGCCTCCTATGGGGTTCCGTTGAGGAAATTTATATTATTGTGTGAATATATATTTGTTACTTGGTAAAAGCTACGGTTGAGTGGCCAATACATTGGTTACAGGGGTATATATTGGTTGATTGAGATATACATTGGTTTGAATGCATTGGTATGCTGGGGTATACATTGGTTAGTGTGGATACATACGGGTTTACTGGAGTATAGATGGGTTAGTTGAAATATATACTGGTTTGTTGTGATATATATTTGTTTGTTTGTTGGGGTATACATTGGTTTGTTGGATATTGGTTTGCTGGGATATGTATAGGTTTGCTGCTGTATAGATTAATTTGCTGGTATATATATATTGGTTTGCTGGTATATACACTGCTCAAAAAAATGGAATGGAACACGTAATAATCACAGTATAACACCAAGTCAATTAAACATCAGGGATATCAATCTGTCCAGTTAGGAAGCATAAATGATTGTGAATCTATGTGACAATAGGTGCACTGGAGAGGCAACAGCTAGACAATCCCCAAAAAGGGAATGTTTTGCAGGTGGGGGCCATAGACAATTGCTCTCTCCTTATGTTTTTATTTATGTTTTAGGTTTTGCTAGTGTCTTTGTCACTACTGGTAGCATGAGGTGGAACCTGCGGCCCATTCAGTCCAGCTCCTCCAGGATGACACATCCATATGTGCCATCCCAAGAAGGTTTGCTGTGTCTCCCAGTAGTCTCAAGAGCATGGAGGATATACTAGGAGACCGACTGTTACACGAGGGGAGCTGGACAGGACCGTAGAAGGGCATCAACCCAGCAGCAGGACCGGTATCTGCGCCTTTGTGTGAGGAGGAACAGGAGGAGCCCTACAAAATGATGGGCTACAAGAGGAAAACTTTACATATCCTGCTGCTAAATACTAGTACTTACTGTAACCCTACCTGCTCCTAAATACTAGTACTGTAAATACTAGTAATGTAAATACTAGTACTGGCGCTGCAAAATGCTAGGATAGCAGTTTTGGTTCAGGGTGCCACAAGTTGCTGACTCTGGATCCAGCAAAAGAGCCCCAGACCATCAAGCTTCCTCCTCCATATTTGACAGTTGGTGTTAAACACAGAGAAATCATCCTTTCCCCTACTTACGGTGTACAAAAACCTGCATGAAGAACCGAAGATTTCATATTGTGATTCATCGGTCCATAGGACCTTCTTCCAGCCCTCAGTAATCCACTGTCAGTGCTTCATTGACCAGGCAAGTCTCTTTTTTTTATTTTGCCATTTTGGCAATGGCTTTCTTACTGCCACACGACCTGTCAAACCTGCAGCTCAAAGTCTTCCCTTCACAGATGAAGCTGAGACTTGCTTACTTCGACCAGTGTTAACCTGTGCTTAAAGCTGTTGTCCTATGAGCCACCGATCACGCAAGCTGTTGACTCTCAGAAACCTGGTTCAGAATCTGGTCCTGTTGTGGGTTTGGGTCTGTCAGACCTCTTGGCTTGACACCATGGCTTTCATTACAATTTCCGTGAAAAATGCCTTTTTAAATAACTTTGAAATGTACATTATTTTTCAGTCCTTGGTAACCTAAACCTTCCAGTTATTCACTGGACTTGATTTGCTTCAATTTGGAAAAAAACTGGAAAAATTGGGTGTTTTAAAACTTTTGACCGGTAGTGTACATACCAACAGACCAATCTATACACCAGCAAACCAATACATATCTCAGCAAACCAATGTATACCCCAATAATCCAATCTATATAAAATACCAGCAAACGATTCTATATGAACCAATATACTGTATATACCAGAAAACCAATACATATCCCAACAAACCAATACTGTATATATCACGACAAACCATATATCACAACTAACTAATCTATACTCCAGTAAACCTGTATGTATCCAAACTAACCAATGTTTACCACAGCATACAAATGCATTCAAACCAATGTATATCTCAATCAACCAATATATACCCCTGCAAACTGTATGTATGTAACCAATGTATTGGCCACTCAACCATAGCATTTACCAAGTAACCAATATATATTCACACAATAATATAAATTATTTCCTCAATGGCACAATGACAGGTGACTAGCAAAACACACACACACACACAAACATGCACACATATTCATCATCATTGATATGGATACACACAGTTGGTACACGCAATGTATAATCTACAGAAACACATAGAAACACAGAAAAGTAGAGACGAATCCCAACCGGAAAAAACGTGTGTGTGGTGTGCTCAATATTTCTGTCCACGTCACGTGTGTGTGCTAAGAAATGCATGCACGGCACTCTCACGTGCACACTCTTGAGGTTGTGCTCTTAAGAGACGGCCGGCCAGGTATTAATAAACTCTAAAGATGAACTCTTCAAAGGCCTTTCTACCTCACAGACTACGACAGCAGGACAAAAGCCGACAGTGACAGACAGACAGAGGGACAGACGGGCGGTCGGACGGATGGACAGACAGAGGGGACAGAGAGAGAGAGAGGGGGAACCGACAGGGCGAGCGAGAAGGGATGACGGCACACAGCCGTATAGTCACACTTCATGAATATTTAACAAGACTTGTTGGAGGGGAGATAGAGAGGTGCAGCGCATGTGTGTGTGTGCGTGTGTGTGTGTGTGTGTGCGTGCGCACGTACTCAAACACATTTCCTGTGTGTGACAGCATGCCTGTGTGTGACAGCAGCCTACATGCGTCTGTGCCCTTTCCCTGTACGCGTGTGTGTTTGTGTGTCTCGTGGTCACGTAGGGACAAGCATTCCCATGGCAACAGCCATGCATCAGGTAGGTTGGACAGAGGGTCCGAAACACCTCCCCACCCCTCCAATATTCCCCAGAGAAGCTGTTAGGTGTATATGTGTTAATGTGTGTGTGTACACAAAATACATTTTGGATAAACATCGGGTTGTAAGTGCATTGTGTGTGTGTGTGTGTGTGTGTGTGTTTGTGTGTGTGCGTGCGTGCGTGCGCATGAATGCATGCATAGAGAAGGTGGGTGCACAGTGGAGGCGTGTGTGTGCATGTGTGTGTGAGTATGTATGTGTGCATTTATGAACATAGGGATGGTGGGTTCATTGGTGTGTGTCTGTGTGTGTGTGTGTGTGTGTGTGTGTGTGTGTGTGTCTTGAGGGAATGCTATTTATTTTGTCATGGTGTACTTGACAAAACAAAGACAACTCACTCCTCTGGTCTTGCACCACATTTGGTATTCACAAACCAGTCCTGGCTCCCTGCATGCTGCGGGGGGCTCCATAGCCCAGCCCCCCACCCTTAACCGCCCAACCTGCCCCTCTTTCTCTTGCTCTCATGCATGGGAAGCCACCCTCTTCCTCCCCTCCTCTCTGCCTGCAGACAACGGACACCGCGTCATTCCGAATGCAAAGCCTCGGCTGCACTGCAAATCCAGCCCCCCATACCCTCATACCCCCCCAACTCCCCATCCACTCATTCGTCTTTTATTCCATCAGATTTCAAGCTTTTCTTTGGGTGGGGGGCTTAAATTGTCCGAGAGTCTCTTCCAGACTAAAGATATGTCATTAAAACCCCTGCATCCGGTGTGTGTGTGTGCGGGTGGGAGCAAATTAATGAATATATAAATAAATAACTTAATAAAAAAATATATAAAAAAGCATGCCCAATATTACTTATGTCCAGAACCTGGGAGTTTATCTTTTATCATGAAATTCACATAATAGCCCTATATATGTTATATCATATGTATTTTTGTAGAAAGAGTATTTAAAGACAGTGTTCAAAAGCAGGAAGTGGTTTTGACGCTATTCGATATTGCTTGGTTTGAAAGCTCTCTCTCCAGCTTTTTTTTTACTACCAAACTTGTCCATGTAAAAGTAGTAGTATTGTCACAGCCGTGTTCTAATACAGCTGCTCCTTCTTTAATACTACAGTGTTTAATTTCTTTCTTTTAGAAACATTATGGCAAGTTCTACAGGATCGACTTTGGCCACTGTTCAGACGTATAGCCAAATTAAAGAAAGCGAATCTACATTGAAACATCTCTTCAGGAACAACAGATGAGGTCACACACATTACACCAGTTATTTATATGGGCAGTTATGAGCATATGTGATAAAACATTACAGTTCCTAAATCCTGAATCACATCACTATAGTCCATCTGTCATAGGGCCAGTTTTTTTCCCCCTGCCACATTCATCAATAGTTATTCAGAACCAGTTTACATGCAACGTGTGGGAAACTTTCAGAACCCGAACCGAATGTTTAGAATGAATCAAATTCAATTAAATTGGGAAAACCAGTGGAATATGAGTGTGTGTGTAAACGTAGCGATGGAGCATGCTGTTGTGTTCGCAGGCCCGCCACTCGCTGGGTTCCGGGCATTGTCATCTCTGCTTCTATTTGCAAGGTGTTTATTCTGTCAACTACTTGAGTGTTTGCCCAGCTGGCACCGGGCCGCAGCCTTGGCAGTGCCAATGCGCCACCCCCCCGGGGGTGGGGAGTGGGCAGGACGGCCAAAGTGCCGAGAGTGGAGAAAAAGAGAGAGAGAGAGGGAGCAAGGTGGCAAGAAGCCCGGTCTCCCTCTCCAACATCACCCCTCCTCCCCCCGTGTTTCCTTTCTGTCATGACAGCTCCGCCCCTATTCTCCCCCAACACACACCCACACGTGGTAGCACGTGTGACGTCTGTAGGTGTCTGTGGTATGTGACGGCAGTGAGCGAACTGTCAGCAAGTGAACATGCGGTGGCGGTCCAAAACCCTCGGTGGAGGGCTGCCTTCCGTCGGTGTGCCCCCCCCACCCACCACCACCCCCCAGCCAGCCAAAGTGGGGCCGGCTTAGCCCCACATAATCCCTATTGACTGCCTCTCGCTTTGTCTGCCAATTCCCAGCATTGGATTTGTCTCAGTCGACGTCGCGCTCCACTCCACTTCTTCCCCATTTAATCCATACCATTATTACTTTTCAATACCAACGCTAATTGACCCCCCAACCCCGCCCCCACCCCCCTTTCCCAGCACCTTATGCACACAGAAACACCGGTTGGATCTAGGTGGCAAAGGGGTGTGTGTGGAGGGTGGAGAACTAAAGAAGGAAATGAAACAAACAAGACAAAAAACGATAAGTGAGTTAGAAGACGCCAAGGCAAGTGGCGGCATCATTTGGGGGTTGTCGATTCAACTGGTAAACCGGTGTGTATTAAATTGCTTTGCTGCATTGCTTGTTGCAGTAAAACATCAAAATGCGGAGGACTCTAAACCAGTCAGAATATCTGTGTGCATGCGTATCTACAATAGCTGTGTATGAGGTTTGCTTGAGAGTGCTTGCTAGTGGATTTATGTATACCTTGATGTGTGTGTGGCATTGTCAAGCACTGTGTGTGTGCAGGTGTGTGAGTGTGCCTCCACTGTTAAATCTTGTGATTACGCTCTAAGCGTCCTGCGGCCTCAATGGTCTAGGGGGCTCCGCGGGTGCTTTCTTCAGGCTTACCTGTTTCCCGGCGCTCTGGCTGTGCCCAGGCCTCCAGGATAGGTGTCCATCTGTCTCTGATCCTAGATGAGTCTTGCTAAGCAGCTTTGCATCAGGCCTGGGTGGGTTGCAGCCCTAGACTCTCTCTAGTGTCACGATTTAGTTATATATATTTTTTGCTTAAAATCTCTGCGCTTGTGCTAAATTAGGCTTGTTTGAGTTTAAAGGTGTACTACTTGATTGTGATATAGCCCCTACAGAACCTCAAATTTGCGTCCCATCTTACGGTGTGGGCTTGAGAAGGGTCTGGTTTTAACCAGAAGAGTAATTCCACACACAAATTGAGGAGTGTACCTTTAAGCAGTTGTTACTGCAAGTATTACAAGGAATCATTTTGTGGACACTTTAATACTAAGTGGTGTACAATGAGTACAATTTCAAGTATTACATGGAGCAGATAGTGGTACGGCATCTTGCTCAATGCTTTTTTATGCTTACAGGTTGGTCACAATGGGGCTTGAACCTCTGCATCTCTGTTTCTAGGTTCAATGCATTTGCAAGTGAGTGAATAGTTGAAATGTGGATGGTTTGTGTTTGTTCACGTGTGTTTGTGTTTTTCAGGCTAGGACAATAAACTAACATGGTTGTCAGCCAGTGGATGTAAGTATCTGTTTTGAAGGGAAACGTGGCAGGCAGGAGACACTTATGCATCCACAGGCTGAACAACCACTCAGTCAGGAACAAAACACAGCAATTGAACAAGGGAGTAGATGTATGCACGCACAAAAACAAGCAAGAACAACATTGCCACACAAATAGTGTAGTTGTGTGCATGAACAAATGTATCTCTGACAAGGACGTATAAAGGAATCAAGCATACTGAAAGCAGCCTTACAAATATACAAATATATACATATATTAAGCTCAGAGGGATCATGAATGAGATGTTTTTAATGTTTTTTCTAAATCTAGTTTTTGTCATGGGGCAAGGATTAGAACACAAGAGCAGGACACAGACACACAGGCAGGGAGTTGAGTTAACGTGTTTTATTGGGGACAAGGCGGAGGAAAGGGAAGTTGAGGGGAGCCAAGGCTGGGACTGAGGGTGAGGAAGAGTGGAGAGGAGGGTCCGGGAAGCCAGCGGGAGCGAGGCAGGTCTGGTGCCAGTGGAGGCGCAGGAGCGATGCGGAGGAGTGTAGACCGGAGAGGAGGGAGCAGGCTGCGGGCAGATGGAGGCTGGGACACGGAGACAAACAGGATGATGCCAAGGATGAGGGCGGTTTGCGGGCAGTCCATAAAGTGGAACCGCATCCTCCCCCGGTGGTTGCTGGACAGCAGGAGAGTGAGGGGGGCCATGTGGTTGGTTACACGGGCTAGCTGTTGCCCGTTCAGCGCCTTTGCATCCAGGGGAGTGTCGAGAGGCTCCAACTCGATGTTACACTGCTTGGCCACTCTCTGGTCGAGGAAACATTCATCCGCTCTGGAGTCCACCAGTGCTAAACGGTAGAGACTGGGCTTGCCATAGGGGGGAGGCAGGGAGTTGAAGACGAGGAGAGGAAAAGACGGATGTTCGGCTCACCAGTATCTCCCCCGTTGCAGATGAGCCATCTCTTCCCGGGCGCGTGGGCCAGGAAGCTTTTAATTGGCCTGCTTGGCCACAGTAGAGGCAGGACCTGGATGAGCAGGAGCGAAGAGGAGGGTCCGGGAAGCCGGCGGGAGCGAGGCGGAGGAGCGTAGACAGGGGAGGAGGGAGTGGGAGACAAACAGGATGAAAGAGAGAGAGAGAACTAGACAAACTGTATGGCTTTGTCAACGGTCTGGCGCCGCGTTGAAGTGGTGGCCAGGTATAAATAGACGAGGCGACTGATGGTGATTAGCCTCAGCTGTCCACTCCAACACACCTGAACCTTCTTCTGCAATAACGCACAAACAGACACACACACACACACACCGAGAGATAGAGAGAGAGAGAGAGACAGACAGACAGACAGACTGTCTGACAGATTCCTAGCTAGGAAGATGGGGCAGGGACTGAGGACGTGACGTAAATACATCAGTTCCATGTTTTTAATGGGGTTTATAGTTGTATGTTTTCATTTGTGCTATTATGTAATGCAATTGAAAGTGGTTCATAGCTTGTGTGTGCATGAGGGCGTGCTGAGCAATGAACTATTTCTTTTTGGAGAACCACTGTTGTACTGTATCTCATACAGTATATCACATCACATCACATAATATCATATACTGTTTATTACAGTATATACAGTATAACCCTTTTCAATCCATTTTTTTTCAGATCCATAATCACCACTTGTATGAGAACATGTGGGATCTACAGTATAACGACACACACACACACACACACACACACACACACACACACACACATACAAAAAAGTGACCCAGCAGGAACCCCCAATTTGGGTGCCACTGACATACAATATGTTTACAACCGAACAGGCAGTAAATATATATTCCTTATTGGACAGAACCAAATCTTTTATTATAGTCCCATGTTGTGCAGATGTATTGACACAATCACAAGCAGAACACTATTTGAAGAATGATTAATTGATTGCACAGTACATATGATTGTCATTTGTTAAAGACAGCAGAGTGAAAACCTCCATTTAACAGACTGTTGACCTAGCAGGCAAAGAGAAACATTAATTAAGTGATGTGCCATGTTAGGGGGTTTATTTCCTAGCAATACAAAAAAAAAACTAAGGAAAACTAAGCCATGGTGAAACTAAACAGACTAGTTTTGAGAAGAAAAAAAAAACACAACTTAGAAAAGTCCTTCCGGCCTCAACTTAAACAAGTACACAAAGGACAGAAAAGAACAAAAACCCATAACAAAAGAAAAACACCCTACTGGAGAGAAATTGGAAGAAATATAAGTGATCATTTCCACTTATTCTCCCTGGGGGGGTGTACTTGTTCATTCAGTAAGACTCAAATAACAATTAGGCCATTTAGCAGACGCTTTTATCCAAAGCGACTTACAATTACATGGTGCAGATAGGGGGTTAGGCATCTTGCTCAAGGATGCTTACAGGTAGGCCAGCCCTGGGGTTTGAACCAATGACCTTCCAGCTGGGAGTCCAACACCTTGAACACTAGACTATCCTGCCCCATAAATAAACCACAAAACCACAAATGGTTTCAGATACTGGAGCCATCTTAGCATAAAAGTGCTATAAAGACAAATTAATACTGATATATCTCAGCGTACTGGCAGTTTCTCCTGGATCATAGGTCCGGGTTTCTACCCGGACTCCACTTACTAGCACCCCCAGTGGGCCGACACAAGTAACAAAAACATTGGAAAATATTGGAAAATAACCAGACATTAAACATTTGAACTGAAACTACAATAAAGTCATTGGTGTGCTATCAGAAATAAAAACGTATAGTTGCATCATTTTTTGTTGGGAGTAGTGTGTAGTGGTGATGTTAACGTAAAAGAGAAAGTTAACAGAAATATACAGCACTGTTAGCAGCGATGGCAGCTTATTGTGCAGTCGGCGTGCCCCCCGTCATGCAGACAGACGAATAAACACACACACGCATGCACACACACAGACACACACCGGCACACACATGCTGACTGTTCATGTCCAGCCTGGTCTCCATCAGATAGCAGGTTGACCTTAATGGCCAGGCAACACAGAAAGGGACAGCAAACACGCTGACTTTGTCTTATCTCCCACCCCCACAATCCACCCCCCTCCCTCACACATACACCTGCAAATTGTGATTTTAATGTCAGAATAACCTCTAGGAGAATACACACTAATTGTGAACTGCTATTCCTATTTAATCATTATTCATATCTTTAATGTCAAATGACTCTGAATACAGTTTACAAAGTTTCACCATGCATTCACTCTCACATTTTTGGCTGTGTATACTATTCTCAAATATGATATAATTATTTATACGTACATACACTATCTGCCTGTGATCATGTATGTAGCCTATAGTATGTTTCTATGATTATGTGTGTAAGTGCTGTTCATTTGTGTCTGTGTGTGTGTGTGTATAAATATGTATTCTTAAGAATATTTTTACTATGTATGCTTGTTTATGTGTATTTGTGCCTGTGTACAGGATGTCTATTTTAACATTGGTTTGTGTTTGTGTGTGTTTGTGTGTCTGTGTGTATGCCAATGATTGTATGTTTGTTTTTGTATGCTTGTCTATATTTGTATGTTATAACACAGGTTTGCGTGTGTGTGTGTGTGTGTGTGTGTGTGTGTGTGAGGAGAGTCAAGGTGCACTGGAGCAGATAGCTCAGCTCTATGCATACTAAACTAGCACCGCCAGCGGCAGCAGAGGAGACGCAGCCGTCGGGATGGGGGGGGGGGGGGGGGGGTTTTGGC